>JAGWEN010001204.1:0-36191 GCA_018703685.1 Orius laevigatus
GTTGGTTTTCACACTTTTTAGTACACAATCGGCAAGCCACGACATTTATCATAAAATGAGTGACAATTATCGACACTTATCTAGCAAATAAAGCGAAGTATTGACACGTTTTAAGAGGAGAAAGCTTAAATATTGACACTTTTACAGCAAAGAAGGCCAAGTATTGACACTTTTACAGCAAATAAGGCCAAGTATTGACACTTTTACAGCAAATAAAGCCAAGTATTGACACTTTCACAGGAAATAAAGCCAAGTATCGACACTTTTACAGGAAACAAAGCCAAGTATTGACACTTTTAAAGTAAATAAAGCCAAGTATTGACACTTTTGCAGCAAACAAAGCCAAGTATTGACACTTTTACAGGAAATAAAGCCAAGTATTGGCACTTTTACAGGAAATAAAGCCAAGTATTGACACTTTTGCAGCAAACAAAGCCAAGTATTGACACTATTACAGGAAATAAAGCCAAGTATTGACACTTTTACAGCAAACAAAGCCAAGTATTGACACTATTGCAGCAAACAAAGCCAAGTATTGACACTTTTGCAGCAAACTAAGCCAATTATTGACACTTTTACAGCAACGAAGACAAATTATTGACACAACAAACATTTAACATCTCTTGAAACCACAAATTATCCTGTGGTCAATCATCGACGTTCTTTTATCACCATTTAGAGTCTTTTCTTTCAAGATAAACCCTTTCGGAAGACTTCAAAACTTCCGAGACCGCCAACCATTGTAACGATGAATGGAAATTTTTCTCCTCTCTCCCGAAACGGATCGTCGCAGGTGTCTACTCCCTCGCCCCGTTTATCGCACGGAAAAATCAGCCCTCCGGCCTTTTTCGGTCCTCCACGAAACCGTCAATTATTTAATAATCTGGACCAGACCACAAACGGCTCTTTTACATATTTTTCCCCTCTTTTTTCAGTTTTTTATTTCTCCTTCAACGCTACCTTATCTCGAAAGGGATAGTGCTATTAACATAATTATCTTATTTGGGTAAATATTAAATTATAAAAGCCTCCCGGGCATATATAAAATTTTTTTAAATAATAATTAATGTTTTTACGTAAAAAAACTCCTGAGCCCGTTACAACTAATGATACTGTAATTACGTTATCTTATACTTTTAAGTATAAATACTAATATTATAATATTTTTGCTCCCAGATTTCGTATATGCGACTTCCTGAAGTAAATTATCAAGTTATTCGTTACTTTATATAAGATAAATAAATAGCAATATAATATATAATTAAGTAACGACACTTTTATAGAAAATGAAGGCAAATATTGACACTTTTACAGCAAACAAAGCCAAGTATTGACACTTTTACAGCAAACAATGCCAAGTATTGACACTTTTACAGCAAATAAAGCCAAGTATTGACACTTTTACAGTAAATAAGGCCAAGTATTGACACTTTTACAGCAAACAATGCCAAGTATTGACACTTTTGCAGCAAACAAAGCCAAGTATTGACACTTTTACAGCAAATAAAGCCAAGTATTGACACTTTTACAGCAAACAAAGCCAAGTATTGACACTTTTACAGCAAATAAAGCCAAGTATTGACACTTTTACAGCAAATAAGGACAAGTATTGACACTTTTACAACAACGAAAGCCAAGTATTGAAACTTATACATCAAATAAAGCTAACTATCGACACATTGAAACCAATGAAGTAAATCATCGACCTGGGGCTACCATTTATTCCCAACAATTTGTTTCAGAAGGTAATAACAAAAAGTATAAAAGGTAGTTTGTATCTCTTAGGAGTAAATGGAGGTAGAGGCTTAAGTGAAACAAATCTCCGCACGTGCCCCATCCCTTTTCCCCCGGCAAGGCCCTTAAACATAACAAAATACTCCTGAGGTATAATTGCGTTAATATATCGTGTCCGCGGGAACAAATGTCCCCGGGCCAAACATCCTAAGGTTAAAGCCGTTTCCGTGTCCTCTAATAACGCCTTTCGGCCCTTCCGATTATTCATCCGGACTCCCCCGACGCACTTTTAATTAGGGACCTTAAACTTGGGATATTTTAGTCTCTTTTTTTCAGCGCAATAATAAATTGAATGGACATCGGTTTCCCACGAAGACACACCTGAGACGACCCACCTGCAGGATATCGAGCATTAGCCTTTCAAGGCAATTAGAATCCATTTTTTCCCCGACTTCAAATTTCGGAAAAAGTAAAACCTACCAAAAAATGTGTTTCTCTTCAAATCTCAAGAACGGCTCAACCGATCTTCTAATCATACACCTTTTTGGAAAGCCCTTTTAATGTTCTTTCAATAATATTAAGCAGTCTGATCGCCTAAAATCAACCGTTTTCGAAATAATTAGGTATAAAGCAAAAAAAGCAGGTAATCAATTTTTTTTTTCTTCTTAAAGAGAAAAATTTCTCTTTTGAGGTTTTTTTCAAAACGAGAATAAAAAGTATAAAACGGACCGTAAACGTTCAAAGTTTACGGAAAACAACGTTTCCTCGAGAGTTTAGACAATAAAATTTAAAACAATGTTTAAGCCGGTCGTTATCCAACTTGAAGACAACGAGGAGTCTCTATTGTCTGTAAAAGATTTCGTTTTATATACCAAAAGTACAACACGCATTAATTAGACCCTTACACTGTATACAAAACAATAAAAACTTTAAGGAATTTAAAATTATTAACAAATTAGAAGGGTAGATTCAATTCAATAGGAAGATTTTTAAGCGCTGTAGCTTGGCAACTCTTTATTCTTAGATAACCTACCGCCCACCAAATGAAATTGGATAACTTTCTTCACAATCCAGAGGTTGCACTTGCATCAAAGGAGAGTTGCCAAGCTACTTCATAAATACCATAAATTCCAAAATGAAACCTTCATAGCACAACATACCGCCCACCAAATGAAACTGGATAATTTCCTCTACCGGTCTACCACATAGTATACCCACAATGGAGAGTTGCCGAGCTACTTTGAAACTTCGTAGTACCTATAGAACTAATATTATGTACAAAAGTAAAAACAGATGTCCCAATCACGTGCCCTTAATATACAGGTGAGGTCCCAAATAATCATAACATTATCTTTCTTTGAATGTCATCAAAGTCGCCCTAAAAAAACGGTAGACGGACAGGTGGAATATTTAGTAATTGCTCATCACCTGCTCACGATCAATTCCTCAAGATGAAATGATCGATTTTTTGTTTGTCTCTTTTAATTTCGATAAAAGTCCTCATTTTTTACAACGTTTTTATTTACAATTTAGAAAGAAATGCGGACTTGGAAAGCCCTGGCTTGTATTTTTCAACGACAAGGGCCACTTCCTTTTTACAAATGCGCTGTTTGTTTTTAAAGTGCATCCGCTGATATGACATCGTAATTACGGTTTGCTTTTACAAAGGTTTCTTATTTAAACATTCCTCCTCCCCTCTTTGAACATTTGCATTTCCAATTAATTTCTCAAAGCTGACCCTATTTCGTCAGAGCGATATATCAAGCTTCTCTTGATTTATGGTCGTTATCGGATTTATCGAATATTTTTTACGTCAAGTTCTCATGGGAAGCTATTTTCGTTCAGTTGATTGGATTCGAATGATTTGCGACGGTTTCTGCAAAGAAGATGACCAAAACTTAACTATTAGGCTCGTTTTAAAGAAACACTAACGGAGAATGTTGAATGGTTATCAAGTTTTGGCTAGACAAAGGGCAAATATTGGCACTTTTCTAGCGATATAAGCCAAGTATTGACACTTTTACAGCAAATAAAGCCAAGTATTGACACTTTTACAGCAAATAAAGCCAAGTATTGACACTTTTACAGCAAATAAAGCCAAGTATTGACACTTTTACAGCAAATAAAGCCAAGTATTGACACTTTTACAGCAAATAAAGAAAAGTCTTAATCGGACAAATAGTTTCCACTCCAGAGCCCCACGAAGAAAAATTTTATGAACATCACAAAAACTGCATGATATCATAATGAACGCTTACCACAACCACTTTCCATGTCTCGCCGAAAAAAAAAATATTGTCACAAATTTAAAAACGTGTAAACAACACGCTGGAATGTGAGAAAGGCCTCCGTTGAACAGATGAGCCTTGGAGATATCCCATGAGCAATTAGGAACAGAAATTTTATACTTTTTTTCTATCCAAACCCGTTTTTTCCACAACGAATATATTAAAAAGTGACATTTTTACATAAAACGCACTTCTGTTTGTTCTATAATAGAACAAAAACGCCTTTGGCGAAATAATCCTCCTTCCCTGTTCAGTCATTACTAATTCCCTGCATAATTTGTCGGGTACTTTTGATGTGGGCCCCTTGAAAAATTCATTACCCTGCCAGGAGTAGCGATAAAAATCTAAAAATGCACTATGAATATAAAAATATGACTTTTTAAAAAGGAGAACTCTTTTTATAAACAATTTCGTTTTCATTAGTCATACAAATAGTTTAAAAGCCCTTTTTACATAGAAAGACAATTAGGAACTAGTAAAATCACTTATTCCTTTTCCTGTATGCAAATGAATACTCGTTTTCTAGGAATACATCATCTGGCAAGTGAATTCTTGAGCTTTCAGGGTCCAAAAGAGGCGGAACGCCGATTTTGGCGACCAAAATTTCTTCGTTGGGGATATGAAACGTGGCCATTTCTTCGGGTAATTGCTTCGCTTGTCATCCCAGCTGCGCTCGTAAAACACTTGAGGGAGGGGAAGAGAAGGAGAAAAAAAAAATCAATTTTAAAGCCTAAACAATTGCCACTTTTTACGTCTTTTCCCAATGGCTTAATGGACTGGAATCGAAAGAAAATAAAACATTTTATAAACAATAAAAAATAAGAGAGTTAAACCGTAATCTTGAAGTACCTGCCTACTGGAACTTGAAGAAGTTGATGGGATACGTCATTGTTTGAGAGCTTCAATTTTCTAACACTTGTAGGTTGTCGATCAATATGTTGATTCTACAAGAGCTACACGCTGCTATAGGTAGCCAACTAAAGGTAGCTATAGCTAGTCCATCTATAGGTGGCCTCCACATCCATCTGTAGGTGGCCTCGACATTCATCTATAGGTGGTCTCCACATTCGTCTATAGGTGGCCTCCACATTCGTCTATAGGTGACCTCCACATTGATCTAGAACGTGGCCTCGACATTCATCTATAGGTGGTCTCCACATTCGTCTATAGGTGGCCTCCACATTCGTCTATAGGTGGCCTCCACATTCGTCTATAGGTGGCCTCCACATTCGTCTATAGGTGGCCTCCACATTCATCTATAGGTGGCCTCGACATTCGTCTATAGGTGGCCTCGACATTCGTCTATAGGTGGCCTCGACATTCGTCTATAGGTGGCCTCGACATTCGTCTATAGGTGGCCTCGACATTCGTGTATAGGTGGCCTCCACATTCGTCTATAGGTGGCCTCCACATTCATCTATAGGTGGCCTCCACATTCGTCTATAGGTGGCCTCCACATTCGTCTATAGGTGTCCTCGACATCACCATCATCATCGCCATCCATCGCCATGAACCAGCGAACTCATCTTCATCATTTGGACACACGTCGGCACCAGGAAACGCCATCACCAACAGGTCAACCTAACTGGTGATTCGCGAATTCCTCTTCATTGACTTGACTCTTTCAGCAATCTTAGTCCTCCCATTGACGCTTCCTACGCAATTGAACATTCCATAGAAAAACGATGCCTGGCAAACTTCTTTCGATTTCGACATGACCATTGATTTGACACAGCAATCTTCCTTCTCGTCGACCTTAATTTTTGACCACTTTTTGACGATTATGACCACAAAACAAATTGACTATTTTGTCTTTTTTTGCTATTTAACCGTGTCAAAAGCGTCTAGCGGACCGCGAATGCCGTTAATCCGTCCCGTCGCGCCTGACCCGATGCAATTTGTCATTGGATTTGCTTACTCTCTCCGGTGTGTATGGAAAACCTCGTGAAGGGGGGGGGGGTCGGAAGAGGTGAGCGGGGTTGGATTTTATCGATGGAGTCCGCGAGTCCGGGCAATGCATCAAGTCGCCGAAGGGCTTAATCTCTAGGCCGGTCTCTACTCCCGCGCGCGGGGTCTAAAGCTTATTTGTTAAGTCCGGGGCTTATTTGTTACCGAAGGGGGGACCTCGAGCCCGACATGAGTTACAGATACACCGACCTACCAACATTCCCACCGCTACACCTCTGTAATTGCAATTACCCAATACAGCCATCCTCTCACCACAAATCCCTCAATCAATTTTTCCTTTTAGGATCCACCTAGTGCGTTCAAGTCTCCCCAAAGGACAAATATTGAAAGCTTGAACAATAAGCAATATTAAGTGGTATCTTCAATATCTTTCCTTTTTTTTTCTGTGTTTGTATATTAAGTGGGCTCCCGTCAAGATTGGTATCTCGACGGAGACAATGGCAACCCTGTGTGGCCACCGAGATTAAAACATTCGGCTTCTTATTTCCCCCCCGCCAACTCAATTGTGATTTACTTATCTTAAATTCAAATGGAATATCTGATCTCAGACCTTCAAACCCATCAAAAAGTGCGATCGAAATTGAAAAACAACCTACGATATGAAAATGCATACTCACATACTGTAGAAGAGGAACGCCACATGAAACAGAAAAAAAAAAATTATAAATTAAAAAAAAAGAAGCAGGGGTGCCACAGGGGTCAAACATGGGGCCACTTTTGTTCTTCATGTTTATAACCAATTTTATGGTTTATTTACCGTTCGAAAGCTCTTTTCTTCGCCAATAATTGTGGAATCGGCTCAGAAATTGTTTATCCTTAAAATTCAAAAGAAAAAAACCTAACTTTAGAATGCCATAATTCCCTTAATTTTTGACCAATTTAGTCAATATTTACACCGTCCGAAAGCTCTTTTAAAGGCGAATAAAAGCTGCAAATCAAATAATCAAAAAAATTTAACGATAAAATCGGGGCATTTTTGAGGTTCCTGGACACCCTTAGGTATTTTAAACGATTAAAATGTTTTAAGGGCATTAAAAGGTTTTTTTAGTGTTGTAAACAAATTAGTTATGATAAAAACAAATAAATCAGGATTATCCACTAATCCTGGAAGTTTTGATGCAAATCTTTTCTTCAACGAGGTTTTTATTTTATTTTTTTCCCCTTGTCCGGGAGGATGTTATACATCAAGGCCCCCCTCCTGAGGGACTATCTGGACGATCTCGTTGTAATAAAGAAGACGACAATGAAGGTCTGGTAGCTGAGGCTACCGCTAAGGAGTCCAACCCAAATATCCATCGTCTGACTTTATCTAGGATCGGGAACGGTAACTCACGAGGTTGCTCCCTGTCATAAAAAAGAAGGAGGGGAAGGTATGGGAGGGGAGATCCTCCGCGGTACAAACGAGGCGAAACTGCTTTATATTCCAGTTAACGTTTCCGACTTCTCGTTCGCTTCTCCGGATTATCGCGGAGAAACACGTGCGAATCTACATCCCACAACTTTTCCAATTATGACTCACCTTGGGCGAAATTTTTTCGTCGAAAAACATATTTTATAACAAATTGCGCAATTAAAAGAATAAAAACGTTACCTAAAAACAATCATTCGGCTTTAAAGTAGGCCACGAATTCGAAGAAAATTGGTTAATGAATCTTGAAAGGTTTTTAAATCATGAAAATTGAGAAAAAAACTGGCCCCATGTTCGGGCCCTGAGGCATCCCAATGTTGTGATTCTTTTGTCCCACTTTGGTACCCGATTTAAGCCACCCAAGTTATTTATATCAAGAATATGACTTCAGATTCGTGTTTTTCGTCCCAAAACCGTCTAAATTATCTTTTAATCGACCAAATTAAGCAATGTTGAAATAAGTTATCAACCATATTGGACATATGCGTGATATCAATAGCAAACAACAAAATATTGCACACAAAAAAAGTTTATAAGACAGAAATAAAGAAATACCTGGAGGCATTCCGGGACAACCTGCCTAATGATATGATAATTCGCTTTTTTTTCCATCTTTGCCCTAGCTACCGGGCATTATACCTTATAATTACACCAGCCACTTCATATACGCAATGAGCATTCACTCAATCCTCAAATTATTCTCTTTTTTTATACCATTTTTTTCTAATTACATTTTCGAGATGGACAGATGCGACCGACTTCCTGGTCGCAATTAATACACAGAAGGCTTCATTATAAAAAATTACCGTTTGCAATAATTAAGGAGTGGTTTTGAGGATTCAGGGTGGCCAACGTGAAAAGGAGTGAAAAATGTCTGCTGGTCGTAAATCATAGTTGAAACGTGTCCGGGCGTAGGTGTAAAAATGGCTACCGGAGCTCCCTTATCGCTCAAGGGCGATCTCACGATTTCTCCTCCGCTTTCATTCTTGCGAGGCTTCCAACCCCTCCTGGGGGCGTATATGACGGGAATCCGTGGCTCTCAATTAACGTTTTTTCCTTCTCCTCCTTCACCCGAAGAGGGCCGTGGGTGAGATACTCGGGACTGATAGCTACCAGAGGCTACCGGACTCGAGATCCGTATCTCCACTACCATTAGACTATCGTTACACTCATGTTAAGATTTTTTAGAACAACCGAGAAGCCACTCCCTCGAACATCAAAATTCGTCCCAACCTGTCTTGCGTAATAGACGTCAAAAAACCTCCTGCCTCCCTTCAAAAATCAACTCAAATTTGAACTTTTTCGACGTTTTTTAGGGTGAAAACATGAATCTGAACTTCATGACTTTTTCGACCCCAAAATCTTCATTTTTTGTTTTGCCCAAAATGTGGTTTTTGAAGGTTTTTAGGGTGAGAAAAACGAATCTGAAGTCAGAATTTCGATATAAAAATATTTTTTTCGATCATCCCAAAGGGGGGACCCTCATCGACTTTTTCGAGAACAAAATCTTCATTTTTTGTTTCGCCCCAAAATGAGGTTTTTGGTGGTTTTTAGGGTGAGAAACACGAATCTGAAGTCAGATTTCGATATAAAAATATTTTTCCGATCATACCAAAGGGGGGACCTTTATCGAATTTTTCGACACCAAAATCTTCATTTTTTGTTTTGTCCCAAAATGAGGTTTTTGATGGTTTTTAGGGTGAGAAACACGAATCTGAAGTCAGAATTTCGATATGAAAATATTTTTTTCGATCATCCCAAAGGGGGGACCCCTATCGACTTTTTCGACACCAAAATCTTCATTTTTTGTTTTGCCCCGAAATGAGGTTTTTGATGGTTTTTAGGGTGAGAAACACGAATCTGAAGTCAGAATTTCGATATAAAAATATTTTTTTCGATCATCCCAAAGGGGGGACCCTTATCGACTTTTTCGACACCAAAATCTTCATTTTTTGATTTGCCCCGAAATGAGGTTTTTGATGGTTTTTAGGGTGAGAAACACGAATCTGAAGTCAGATTTCGATATAAAAATATTTTTCCGATCATACCAAAGGGGGGCCCCTTTCGACTTTTTCGACACCACAATCTTCATTTTTTGTTTCGCCCCGAAATGAGGTTTTTGATGGTTTTTAGGGTGAGAAACACGTATCTGAAGTCAGAATTTCGATATAAAAATATTTTTTTCGATCATACCAAAGGGGGGACCCTCATCGACTTTTTCGAGACCAAAATCTTCATTTTTTGTTTTGCCCCAAAATGAAGTTTTTGATGGTTTTTAGGGTGAGAAACACGAATCTGAAGTCAGAATTTCGATATAAAAATATTTTTTTCGATCACCCCAAAGGGGGGACCCTTATCGACTTTTTCGACACCAAAATCTTCATTTTTTGTTTCGCCCCAAAATGAGATTTTTGATGGTTTTTAGGGTGAGAAACACGAATCTGAAGTCAGAATTTTGATATAAAAATATTTTTTTCGATCATATCAAAGGGGGGACCCTTATCGACTTATTCGACACCAAAATCTTCATTTTTTGTTTCGCCCCGAAATGAGGTTTTTGATGGTTTTTAGGGTGAGAAACACGAATCTGAAGTCAATTTCGATAAAAAAATATTTTTTTGGACCTTACCAAAGGGGGAACCTTCTCAACATTTTTGACCCAAGAATCAATATATTTCTCCTTATCGACTTTTTCGTTCCAAAATTTAGTTTTTTGACGTTTCTTAGGATGAGAAATCCTAACCAAAAGATTTTTCTTCCATTTAATAAATGCAAGATTATGTGCATGTTAAAAACGTTGTATCCTAGTTAAGCATCAAGAATTATTATCATTAAGGTCAGAAATGCAGTTAATTAGGGAAAATTAGAAGTCACAAAGTAAGATTTTTTATAGCACTTGTAAATTAAATTAAGAAAATAATTATGTTTTTGAGTTAATTAATAACTTTTATATCATTTTCACTCTCTGCTGGGATTTATTAGGAAAATATTCATATCGCGGAAAATGAATTATGACGGGGGGTTGGAAACATTGGGGCATTATGCTTTCAAATATGTATTTATATCTTTTTAAGAATCTAAAACGTTCTCGTGCAAGCAGACAATTTTTTTTCCCCTCCCCACTCTTTTTTTACTTCATTCCCCTCCTTTTGAGACGAAATTTATTGAGTGGATTTACATACGCCGGTAGATCTTCGCGTGTTTTATCACTTTTCCTCCCACCGGGGCACGTCTTGGGGGATTTTTTTTACGTTTTTACTGCCGTCCCACAACTTTTTCGAAGGCGAAATGTTTCGGTGGTTTTTATGGGAAATTAAAAATAAGTGGAAATCAAAAGAAAATGGACTTAAAATTGAGTTTTTGGCATTAAAAACGTTAAAAAGTCGCATTTCGCTTGAAATCAAAAAAACAAAATTTTTTGGTCAAAAAAGTGAAGAAAGGGCAAGTTTGAAAAAAAAAAAAAAAAAAAAAAGTCTTAATATCGAAAAACTTACTTCAGATTCGTGTTCCTCATCCTAAAAAACGTCTAAAACCACATTTTGGGATGAATCAAAAAATGAAAATTTTTTGGTCAAAAATCAGAGAAGGGGTCCCCCCTTTGGTGAGGTCGAAAAAGTTATCAAAAAGAAACTTAAAGATTAAAAAAAAAAATACTTACGCCCTGTAAAATTTGACGTCCAATATCCGCAACACGCAGCCAAAAAAGGAACATAAAAAAGATTAGAAAAAAATTCCGGTAGCCAAAAAAACCTATTTATAAGAACAAGAATGTAAATTGGTCCCGACAATTACGAAAACACGACAAAATATGTTAATGGAACTTTGATAGGTACGGTTAATAAATGAAAATTAAAAATGCGTTTTATAATGAAGTTAAAATTATAATTAGCTTATCTGATTATGTAAACGAAAAAAGGAGGAGAATGAAAATATATTCAGTGAGAAACCGAAATTTTCGGATCAAAAACTTCTGAAAATACTTACGCATGGATCCTTTACAGCACATGAAACATTAATTAATTTATAAAATACCTAAAAAACATCTTGGTGGAAAAAAAAATCGAGGTTTTTCGAGTGAAATGGATATAAAGACGAGTCTTGTAATTTTTAACGGGTAAGAGGAAAAGTGACTCTACGACGAGAAAAGTGTCGATACTTGACTTTTACAGCACGAAAAGTGACCAAATATCGCTTCTGCAGCCGGGAAAGGGTCAATACATGGCTTCTACAGCTAGAAAAGGGTCGATACTTGGCTTCTGCAGCAAGAATAGGGTCAATAAATGGCTTCTACCGCTAGATAAGGGTCAATACGTGGCTTCTGCAGCTAGAAAAGGGTCGATACTTGGCTTCTGCAGCAAGAAAAGGGTCAATGAATGGCTTCTACCGCTAGATAAGGGTCAATACATGGCTTCTGCAGCTAGAAACGGATCGATACGTGGCCTCTGCAGCAATGAAAGGGTCGATACATGGCTTCTACAACTAAAAAAGGGTCGATACATGGCTTCTGCAGCAAGAAAAGGGTCAATAAATGGCTTCTACCGCTAGATAAGGGTCAATACATGGCTTCTGCAGCTAGAAAAGGGTCGATACTTGGCTTCTGCAGCAAGAAAAGGGTCAATAAATGGCTTCTAAGGCTAGATAAGGGTCAATACATGGCTTCTGCAGCTAGAAAAGGGTCGATACATGGCTTCTGCAGCAAGAAAAGGGTCAATAAATGGCTTCTACCGCTAGATAAGGGTCAATACATGGCTTCTACAGCTAGATAAGGGTCGATACTTGGCTTCTGCAGCAAGAATAGGGTCAATAAATGGCTTCTACCGCTAGATAAGGGTCAATACATGGCTTCTGCAGCTAGAAAAGGGTCGATACTTGGCTTCTGCAGCAAGAATAGGGTCAATAAATGGCTTCTACCGCTAGATAAGGGTCAATACATGGCTTCTGCAGCTAGAAAAGGGTCGATACTTGGCTTCTGCAGCAAGAAAAGGGTCAATAAATGGCTTCTACCGCTAGATAAGGGTCAATACATGGCTTCTGCAGCTAGAAACGGATCGATACGTGGCTTCTGCAGCAATGAAAGGGTCGATACATGGCTTCTGCAGCAAGAAAAGGGTCAATAAATGGCTTCTACCGCTAGATAAGGGTCAATACATGGCTTCTGCAGCTAGAAAAGGGTCGATACTTGGCTTCTGCAGCAAGAAAAGGGTCAATAAATGGCTTCTACCGCTAGATAAGGGTCAATACATGGCTTCTGCAGCTAGAAAAGGGTCGATACATGGCTTCTGCAGCAAGAAAAGGGTCAATAAATGGCTTCTACCGCTAGATAAGGGTCAATACATGGCTTCTACAGCTAGATAAGGGTCGATACTTGGCTTCTGCAGCAAGAATAGGGTCAATAAATGGCTTCTACCGCTAGATAAGGGTCA
This sequence comes from Orius laevigatus, assembly GCA_018703685.1. NCBI lineage: Eukaryota > Metazoa > Arthropoda > Insecta > Hemiptera > Anthocoridae > Orius > Orius laevigatus. The sequence goes on from JAGWEN010001204.1 coordinate 12,822, forward strand.
ATACATGGCTTCTGCAGCTAGAAAAGGGTCGATACTTGGCTTCTGCAGCAAGAAAAGGGTCAATAAATGGCTTCTAAGGCTAGATAAGGGTCAATACATGGCTTCTGCAGCTAGAAAAGGGTCAATACATGGCTTCTGCAGCAAGAAAAGGGTCAATAAATGGCTTCTACCGCTAGATAAGGGTCAATACATGGCTTCTAAGCTAGATAAGGGTCGATACTTGGCTTCTGCAGCAAGAATAGGGTCAATAAATGGCTTCTACCGCTAGATAAGGGTCAATACATGGCTTCTAAGCTAGATAAGGGTCGATACTTGGCTTCTGCAGCAAGAAAAGGGTCAATGAATGGCTTCTACCGCTAGATAAGGGTCAATACATGGCTTCTGCAGCTAGAAACGGATCGATACGTGGCCTCTGCAGCAATGAAAGGGTCGATACATGGCTTCTACAACTAAAAAAGGGTCGATACATGGCTTCTGCAGCAAGAAAAGGGTCAATAAATGGCTTCTACCGCTAGATAAGGGTCAATACATGGCTTCTGCAGCTAGAAAAGGGTCGATACTTGGCTTCTGCAGCAAGAAAAGGGTCAATAAATGGCTTCTAAGGCTAGATAAGGGTCAATACATGGCTTCTGCAGCTAGAAAAGGGTCGATACATGGCTTCTGCAGCAAGAAAAGGGTCAATAAATGGCTTCTACCGCTAGATAAGGGTCAATACATGGCTTCTACAGCTAGATAAGGGTCGATACTTGGCTTCTGCAGCAAGATAGGGTCAATAAATGGCTTCTACCGCTAGATAAGGGTCAATACATGGCTTCTGCAGCTAGAAAAGGGTCGATACTTGGCTTCTGCAGCAAGAATAGGGTCAATAAATGGCTTCTACCGCTAGATAAGGGGTCAATACATGGCTTCTGCAGCTAGAAAAGGGTCGATACTTGGCTTCTGCAGCAAGAAAAGGGTCAATAATGGCTTCTACCGCTAGATAAGGGTCAATACATGGCTTCTGCAGCTAGAAACGGATCGATACGTGGCTTCTGCAGCAATGAAAGGGTCGATACATGGCTTCTGCAGCAAGAAAAGGGTCAATAAATGGCTTCTACGCTAGATAAGGGTCAATACATGGCTTCTGCAGCTAGAAAAGGGTCGATACTTGGCTTCTGCAGCAAGAAAAGGGTCAATAAATGGCTTCTACCGCTAGATAAGGGTCAATACATGGCTTCTGCAGCTAGAAAAGGGTCGATACATGGCTTCTGCAGCAAGAAAAGGGTCAATAATGGCTTCTACCGCTAGATAAGGGTCAATACATGGCTTCTACAGCTAGATAAGGGTCGATACTTGGCTTCTGCAGCAAGAATAGGGTCAATAAATGGCTTCTACCGCTAGATAAGGGTCAATACATGGCTTCTGCAGCTAGAAAAGGGTCGATACTTGGCTTCTGCAGCAAGAAAAGGGTCAATAAATGGCTTCTAGGCTAGATAAGGGTCAATACATGGCTTCTGCAGCTAGAAAAGGGTCAATACATGGCTTCTGCAGCAAGAAAAGGGTCAATAAATGGCTTCTACCGCTAGATAAGGGTCAATACATGCTTCTAAGCTAGATAAGGGTCGATACTTGGCTTCTGCAGCAGAATAGGGTCAATAAATGGCTTCTACCGCTAGATAAGGGTCAATACATGGCTTCTGCAGCTAGAAAAGGGTCGATACTTGGCTTCTGCAGCAAGAATAGGGTCAATAAATGGCTTCTACCGCTAGATAAGGGTCAATACATGGCTTCTGCAGCTAGAAAAGGGTCGATACTTGGCTTCTGCAGCAAGAAAAGGGTCAATAAATGGCTTCTACCGCTAGATAAGGGTCAATACATGGCTTCTGCAGCTAGAAACGGATCGATACGTGGCTTCTGCAGCAATGAAAGGGTCGATACATGGCTTCTACAACTAAAAAAGGGTCGATACATGGCTTCTGCAGCAAGAAAAGGTCAATACATGGCTTCTGCAGCTACAAGCGGATCGATACGTGGCTTCTGCAGCAATGAAAGGATCGATACATGGCTTCTAGAGCTAAATAAAAAAGGGTCCATACATGGCTTCTACAGCAAGAAAAGGGTCGATAAAACGATTCTAGAGCTAGAAAAGGGTCGACACTTGGCTTCTGCAGCAAGAATAGGGTCAATAAATGGTTTCTACCGCTAGAAAAGGGTCAATACATGGCTTCTGCAGCCAGAGACGGATCGATACGTGGCTTCTGCAGCAACGAAAGGGTCGATACATGGCTTCTAGAGATAAAAAAGGGTCAACACATGGCTTCTACAGCAAGAAAAGGGTCAATACATGGCTTCTGCAGCTAGAAAAGGGTCGATACATGGCTTCTAGAGGTAAAAAAGGGTCGATACATGGCTTCTAGAACTAAAAAAGTGTCGATACATGGCTTCTACAGCTAGAAAAGGGTCGATACATGACTTCTACAGCAAGAAAAGCGTCGACAATTGATTTCTGCTGCAAGGAAAGTGTCGATACGTGATTTCGACAGCTAAGATAGACTCCATACTTGAATATATGGCGATAAACTTGACTTGAGTGATAAAAGCGTCACCTAAACCGTGGTTTTTATAATAAATAAGAGGGGCGAACAACGGGTACAAATTGGTTGTTGACTCCGTCTAATCTGTTTCCATTTACATCGAAAGTCTGTCATATTATAATGGAATTAATATCCTTCAGAGGAGTAAAAAAGCGTTCAAAGTCTTATTAACTCGCTTATAAAAACCCACGACGGACAGAGAGCCTATTAAGTATTATGAAGAGATAAATCAAAGGGCTCTGGTGAGGTAATCGCTCCATTTCAAGAGGGCCGACGATAATCGTTTAATCGCACCATCGAAATTGCGCCTTCCACCAATTTGTCCACTGAAATTCAATCTCGGAAAGGGTTTTTAGGATGAAAAAAAAAAAGTTAATTAAATATAATTGGGTGATTAGACTACCGGACGGGGGGAGAGATGGTGGAGGCTGCGGAAACCGCCGACACGTGTTTTCTTTTTAATACTCAAATTAGACGTGGGCACACCTTTCCTGTTCTACAGCGGTAATGAAATATAATTTTCCTCCCATCAAATAAGGAAGAGAAGAAACGATTTCGGATTTGTTCTAGGGAGATTGGAAAATGTGGTATGGAGTACCCTATAGATAGAACTTTCTCAAAAATCCAGGAGTCTACAGACCTCTCCACACTCAGCCTATCAACTTTGCCTACACACAGTTGAAAGTTTTTTCGATAAGAAAGTCAAGTCCTATTTTAGAAGTCAAATATCGATTATTTTCTAGATTAAAAGTCTAGTATCGACACATTTATCGATTAAAAAGTAAAGTATCAACACTTTTCTCGATTTAGAGACAAAGTATCGACACTTTTCCCGATTTGGAGACAAAGTATCGACACATTTATCGATTAGGAAGTCAAGTATCGACACATTTCTTGATTAGGAAGTCAAGTATCGACACATGTCTTGATTATTAAGTCAAGTATCGACACATTTCTCAATCTAATTATTCATTTTCGAGGTGACCGCACCTCAGGATTACAATCGTAATAAATTGGGAAAATAAATCCCAATTTAATAAATTTAAATTCCCAATTTATTACGATTGTAATCCTGAGGTGCGGTCACCTCGAAAATGAATAATTAGATTGATATTTAATTACCTTGTCGGGAAAAGACCAAAAAGGGGGGTAAAATCAGGTTAGGCAACGTAAATTTAAATTTCGCGGTTTCTTGAATGGAATACCTCTAGTCGAAGGACTTTCAAGAAATAATTGAATGGAATACCTCTAGTTGAAGGACTTTCAGGCGGGAATATTTGAATTTACCAAATAATGAATGAAAAAGTTGAAGAGATTTGAAAATTGGCGCCAAACGGTTGAGAAAACGAAAGCTGTCGATTGTCTTCCCGAAATGTTATCCATTCATTATCAGTTCTCGGTGGTGTAATGGATAGCACGTTGGAGTACCAATTCGAAGACGCGGGTTCGATTCCCGTCCGGGAGCCAATTTTTGAATCTTATTTAACTTTTCCTGATTTATTTTCCCAATTTATTACGACACATTTCTCAGGAAGTCGATTATCGACACATTTCTTGATTAGGAAGTCAAGTATTGACACATTTCTCGATTAGGAAGTGAAGTATCGACACATTTCTTGAATAGGAAGTCAAGTATCGACACATTTCTCGATTAGGAAGTCAAGTATCGACACATTTCTTGATTAGGAAGTCAAGTATCGACACATTTCTCGATTAGGAAGTGAAGTATCGACACATTTCTTGATTAGGAAGTCAAGTATCGACACATTTCTTGATTAGGAAGTCAAGTATCGACACATTTCTCGATTAGGAAGTCAAGTATCGACACATTTCTTGTTTAGGAAGTCAAGTATCGACACTTTCTTCGATTGAGAGACCAAGTATTAACACTTTTCTCCATTAGGAAGTCAAGTATCGTCACTGATTATCCTTGTAAGTCAAGTTTCAGTAATTTTATCGCACAAAAAGCAATATTTTGACATTTTTCTTGATAAGGAAGTCATGTAGCTATAATTTCATCCGTTTGATGTCAATTATCGACATTTCTATAGCCAACGTAGACAAGTATAAACATAATATTTTCCACAAAAGTCATAAATCGACTTTTTTCACTTTGATTTCCTTAAAACTTGGATTAAATGATAGAATGTTATGATAATTTTATCTCGTTTGGATAGAAAGGGTCGTTTTTTATGATGCATTTGGAATAGTGGGAGTAAAAGTAGTAAAAGGTCAGATGCAGGCCGGAGCCAGAATGTCGGTCTCGCGGAACAATGCTCATCCCAACTATGCTAATCACCCCTTTATTTATTACCTCTTGTTCGCCAATAATTAATTATCAATTCACTCTCTCCCAGCCCGAGTGGTACGGGGGGAGAGGGGAGGCGAAGCCGCGTAATTACCATGACAATAAAACCACGTCGGGGCGGTCGTGCCAATACCATTACCTATTTTATGCATTCGATCCGTTTTGTTGTCATGAGGCCAAAATTCTGGACTACATAGAACCTAGAGATCCGATTTTGATTGGTATTTATAAGTTTATTAACAGGAATATTGTTTTCACGCCTCCCAGTCAAGAAAATATGCTCTAGATTTTTTGTATATTATAATTTATACATAGACACTTTTCACGCCATGAAAGTCATATTATTGATATGAATTCCTGAATTAGGAAGTCAAGTATCGACACGTTTATTGATCAAAAAGAGAACTATCGACACTTTTATCGATTAAGAAGTCAAGTATCGACACATTTCTCGGTTAGGACGTCAAGTATCGACACTTTTATCGGTTAAAAAGTCAAGTATCGACACATTTCTTGATTAGGAAGTCAAGTATCGACACTTTTATCGATTAAAAAGTCAAGTATCGACACATTTTTTGATTAGGAAGTCATGTATCGACCCTTTTATCTATTAAAAAGTCAAATATCGACCCTTTTATCGATTAAAAAATCAAGTATCGACCCATTTATCTATTAAAAAGTCAAGTATCGACACATTCCTTGATTAGGAAGTCATGTATCGACCCTTTTATCGATTAAAAAGTCAAATATCGACCCCTTTATCGATTTAAAAGTCAAATATCGACCCTTTTATGGATTAGAAAATCAAATATCGACCCCTTTATCGATTAAAAAGTCAAGTATCGACACATTTATTGATTAAGAAGTCAAGTATCGACACTTTTATCGATTAAAAAGTCAAATATCGACCCTTTTATCGATTAAAAAAATCAAGTATCGACACATTTATTGATTAGGAAGTCAAGTATGGACATTTTTATCGATTAAAAAGTCAAGTATCGACACTTTTCTTGATTAAAAAGTCAAGTATCAACACATTTCTCGATTAGAAAGTCAAGTATCGACACATTTCTTGATTAGGAAGTCAAGTATCGACATTTTTATCGATTAAAAAGACAAGTATCGACCCTTTTATCGATTAAAAAGTCAAGTATCGACACATTTCTTGATTAGGATGTCAAGTATCGACACTTTCATCGATTTTTAGTCAAGTATCGACCCTTTTATCGATTAAAAAGTCAAGTATCGACACATTTCTTGATTAGGAAGTCAAGTATCGACACTTTTATCGATTAAAAAGTCAAGTATCAACACATTTCTCGATTAGAAAGTCAAGTACGGACACATTTCTCGATTAGAAGGTCAAGTATCGACACTTTTCATGCTTGAAACCTCAAGTACCACCCAATTTTTTTTGCCAAAGTCCTTTCCTACGAAAGACATCATATATGGACACTTTTATTGCCATAGAACTCTTGGATAAGCATTTTTCTTGCTAAAAAAAATCCAGAAACGTTGGTGGCATTTTGGTGGTCGGATGCCAACGCTAATTGGGACACTTGACGAAGAACGATTCTTTTTTATATTTATGTTTATAAAAGATGTGCCAGATTTAACACACGCTTGATTTAACAGTTAACGACCCTTCTGATCGCTCGGAAGCATTTATCTCCCTTTTTCTATATTTATTCCGGCGTTTAGCCCACCGGAAAACGTCGCTGTAGAGCTCAACAGATTCCGTTATTAATTATCTTTTACCAAAAAAAGTTTTTCCGTTATTGAAAAAACAAGGGAAAAGTTTGAGGGGAGGGTTCGGGGGGAAACAAGGGCGAGAGAGATAAGGGTACATGTACCTCGAGGGTTGTTATAAAGAATGTAAGAGGTAACAGGGTTCGCCTCTGGCCTCGGGCTTGTACCCCCGTCGAAAACAAGGCACTAATTAGCCTTGTATATCTCCCTCTCTGTTTTCACGAATACGAGGGTGGATTTTAGACGAAAAAGAGAATCCAAACCCCACATTTGTACCAAATACGTCCTTTATTCTACACGAAACGTCATGAAAAATTAATTTTCTCATCAAGTTTGTCCCAATTAGGAAATGATTAGAGGATCGGCCCTCTAAATTATGATAAACAGGGCTCAAAATATGAGAAAAACGGCGATAATACGTCGTAAAATATGTATATTCTATTCAACCGTGTGAAAGAACACTTCCTTACCATCTGCCCCCTATCAGAAAATTCCTGTTCTCTCATAATTATTGTCCCCCTTCTTTAAGGAACGTCCACGGATCCAATGTCCGGAGGAAGGTTGGTTCCGATGCTAATTTTTCAAGACAAAAACACTTCTACAGGTGCACGTGTTAAGACAGATGTGACGTTTTAACTCATTGTTTTTCTTAAAATATCGCCCTTAATAATGGTGAATTCGTATACATATGATTGTGACGTCAAAAGTGTCGATATTTGGCTTTTACAGAAAGAAAAGTACGGATTATAGTTGATACTAGGCTTCTAAAGCGAATAACGTGTTGATACATGGCTTTTACAGCGAATAAAGTGTTGATACATGGCTTTTACAGCGAATAAAGTGTTGATACATGACTTTTACAGCGAATAAAGTGTTGATACATGGCTTTTACAGCGAATAAAGTGTTGATACATGGCTTTTACAGCAAATAAAGTGTTGATATATGGCTTATACAGCGAAGAAAGTGTTGATACATTGCTTTTACGGCGATCAAAGTGTTGATATATAGCTTATACAGCGAAGAAAGTGTTGATACTTGACTTCTCCGTCATAGAAGGTGTTGATAGATGGGTTACACAGCGAGTAAAGTGTCTATACATGGCTTCTAAAGCGAAAAAAGTGTCTATACATGGCTTCTAAAGCGAAAAAAGTGTTGATACATGGCTTATAAAGCGAATAACGTGTTGATACATGGCTTTTACAGCGAATAAAGTGTTGATACGTGGCTTTTACAGCGAATAAAGTGTTGATACATGGCTTTTACAGAAATAAAGTGTTGATATATGGCTTATACAGCGAAGAAAGTGTTGATACATGGCTTTTACGGCGATCAAAGTGTTGATATATAGCTTATACAGCGAAGAAAGTGTTGATACTTGACTTCTCCGTCATAGAAGGTGTTGATAGATGGGTTACACAGCGAGTAAAGTGTCTATACATGGCTTCTAAAGCGAAAAAAGTGTTGATACATGGCTTCTAAAGCGAAGAAAGTGTTGATATATGGCTTCCGAAGCGAGGAAAGTGTCGATGAATGGCTTCTAAAGCGAAAAAAGTGTTGATAATTGACTTCTCCATTAAGAAAGGTACATGGCTCATACTGATAATAAAGTGTTGATACATTGCTCATACATTGAATAAAGTGTTGATACATGACTTCCAAAACGGAAAAAAGTGTTGATACATGACTTCCAAAGCGAATAAAGTGTCGATAAATGGCTTCTAAAGCGAAAAAAGTGCATTCTCCATTAAAAAAGGTTTGATACATGACTTCCAAAGCGAACAAAGTGTTGCTCCATAAAAAAAGGCTCATACAGCGAATAAAGTGTTGATACATTGCTCACACAGCGAATAAAGTGTTGATACATTGCTCACACAGCGAATAAAGTGTTGATGCATTGCTCACACAGCGAATAAAGTGTTGATGCATTGCTCACACAGCGAATAAAGTGTTGATACATGTCTTCAGTGTTGATACATAACTTCCAAAGCTAATAAAGTGTTGATACATAACTTCCAAAGCTAATAAAGTGTTGATACATTGCTTCCAAAACGAATAAAGTGTTGATACATTGCTTCCAAAACGAATAAAGTGTTGATACATCGCTTCCAAAACGAATAAAGTGTTGATACATTGCTTCCAAAACGAATAAAGTGTTGATACTTTACTTCTCCATTAAGAAAGGTACATGGCTCATACAGCGATTAAAGTGTCGATACATTGCTCATACAGCGATTAAAGTGTCGATACATTGCTCATACAGCGATTAAAGTGTCGATACATTGCTCATACAGCGATTAAAGTATCGATACATTGCTCATACAGCGATTAAAGTGTTGATACATTGCTCATACAGCGATTAAAGTGTTGATACATTGCTCATACAGCGATTAAAGTGTTGATACATTGCTCATACAGCGAATAAAGTGTTGATCCATGGCTTCTATAGCGAGTGAAGTGTTGATATTTGACTTCCACAGCGAGCAAAGTGTTGATAAATTTAGGTAGAACAAACACTAGGCTAGTTTTTTTCTATTAAAAGCCCAAAATTAATTAAACACGATAATTAAACATCTCATAAACAAACATCCTGTCATTTATCAAATGAGTTTACGTTGAAAAACTGATCTTGAGAAGAAACAAAACTCGGTAATGATATCTTAACACGTAAAATGGTAAACATGGCCGGCGACTTTTTGAATTATTAATGGGAAGAAGGTGTTTTAATTTGAATCTTAAAGGTCTGAAAACAATTAAACGTCCCGATACGTATCCGATTGCGCAATCAATCAACCTGTTTAATTAGGTAGCGTGTTTGTAGGTTTACTATTCCCCTTGTAACCTCCTCATTAAGATTCCCCATCGATCAATGATTCTCGTCATCTTCGATCTCAATTAATCAATCAGAGGATTCGAATATTCGCGATTTTCGAAACCGGTTCGAGGAAGTGATTTATCGAAAACCAAATTTGGATTTAGAAGAAAAAAGGATTTTCTGCTTTTTTTTATTGTTTACGGAATTCCCGCTGCGACTTGGGGGCTACTAATTGTAAGCTGACTTATGACCTTTCTGTTATTTAATACCCAACGTGTGACTTGAATATATATGCACTTCTGTACATTTGTATTTATGTGTTTTTAAAAAGATTATTTACTAGACAGTAAACGTCAGAAAACAATTTCACATCTTGAAACGTATTCTGTCAACAAAAATACGTTGAAAACCACTTTTTGGGCAAAACGAGAATGAAAGTTTTGTAGAGGTTGAGAAAGATCAGTGGTTCAAAATAAATCGAAAACCGACTTCAGATTAGAGTTTTCTCATCAAAAACGTTGAAAACCACAATTTAGGGCGAATTGGAAATCAAAATTTTTTGGTCAAAAGTTGAGAAGGGTGAGATCGAAAAAAATGTTTTTGTATCGCAAAACTGACTTAAGATTCGTGTTTCTTGCCCTAAAAAACGTCGAAAACCACATTTGGTTGAATCAAAAAATTAAAATTTTTAGTCAAAAAAGTTGAGAAGGGGACCCCCTTTGGAGAGGTCGAAAAAATGTTTGTATCGCAAAACTGACTAAAGATCGTTTTTCTTGCCCTAAAAAACGTCGGAACCACATTTTGGGTTGAATCAAAAAATGAAAATTTTTTAGTCACAAAAGTAGAGAAGGGTCCCCCCTTTGGTGAGGTCGAAAAAAATGTTTTTGTATCGCAAAACTGACTTAAGATTCGTGTTTCTCGCCCTAAAAAACGACAAAAACCATATTTTGGGTTGAATCAAAAAATGAAATTTTTCGGTCAAAAAAGTAGAGAAGGGTCCCCCCTTTGGTGAGGTCGAAAAAAATGTTTTTGTATCGAAAAAGCGACTTCAGATTCGTGTTTCTTGCCCCAAAAACCGTCCAAAACCACATTTTGGGTAGAATCAAAAAATGAAAATTTTTCAGTCAAAAAAGTAGAGAAGGGTCCCCCCTTTGGTGAGGTCGAAAAAAAAAATGTTTTTGTATCGCAAAACTGACTTAAGATTCGTGTTTTTTGCCCAAAAAAACGTCGAAAACCACATTTTGGGTTGAATCAAAAAATGAAAATTTTTTAGTCCAAAAGTAGAGAAGGGTCCCCCCTTTGGTGAGGTCGAAAAAAATGTTTTTGTATCGCAAAACTGACTTAAGATTCGTGTTTCTTGCCCTAAAAAACGTCGAAAACCACATTTTGGGTTGAATCAAAAAATGAAAATTTTTGGTCAAAAAAGTAGAGAAGGGTCCCCCCTTTGGTGAGGTCGAAAAAAAATGTTTTTGTATCGAAAAAGCGACTTCAGATTCGTGTTTTTTGCCCCAAAAACCGTCCAAAACCACATTTTGGGTAGAATCAAAAATGAAAATTTTTCGGTCAAAAAGTAGAGAAGGGTCCCCCCTTTGGTATGGTCGAAAAAAATGTTTTTATATCGAAAAAGCGACTTCAGATTCGTGTTTTTTGCCCCAAAAACCGTCCAAAACCACATTTTGGGTAGAATCAAAAAATGAAATTTTTCGGTCAAAAAAGTAGAGAAGGGTCCCCCCTTTGGTAAGGTCCATAAAAATGTTTTTATATCGAAAAAGCGACTTCAGATTCGTGTTTTTCACCCTAAAAAACGACTAAACCCACATTTTGAGCCTAATCAAAAAATCAAACTTAAAAACAAATGAAAGGACCCTTTTAGGTCCAAAGATGCTGTGGTTCAAAGAATCGTATTTCAAACTAATCAACGTTTTTTTTTTCTCCGAGAACACCTGTACGCGTGATAATTCCATAGTATTTACTCCAAAATCGACTAATCGCTAGCTTCTGTATTTGAACGTGCAGGTGCCCCCTTATGTATAACTTAAATAAAAACACATGTCGTTTTAATAGCCAGAATAGGTTTATCCCTTCAACCACTATCTTTACGTAATTTAGTCACGTTTCCGCACAAAAAGGGACATTTTCCACGATCTTCTTTTAACACGATTTTTCATGATAAATCCTTCGGATTTTAGGACTCTCATTTCACGTTTTTCGCAAATCATGAGCTTTCCGTTTTGAGTTCAATTTAGACAAAAACAAGTTTCACCTTATGAAAAAAAAGTCCAGACAGGTTGCTTGGAAAAAAAAGGGAACAAATTTTTGTATCCATAAAATATAAACTGACATCAATTTTTTTTGTTACGAATTTATTACTTTTTAAGGCTTGAAGAATCGAAGATGGGATTTGTAACAAAAAAAAGGTTGTCGACATATGTTTGTAGCCAGAAAGCATCCGTCATTTCGTCTTTGGAGGCAATGCAAATGCGTCCGCAATCACGATAAATCCGAAACCCCATTTGAGATTCAGCACAAATCAAATTATCTCCAAGGAGGGTGAACTAATTGAATCGGACAAACAAAAAAACGATCAAGATATTCTCATTTTTTTTCGTCTTTTCCTTTTTCTTCTTAAGAAATTCTTAAGATGCTATCGCCACACGGAGAGCGAGTATAGACCACTTTATTATGTGGCGAATGCTCCGGCTACTATTGTTCTATAGAAAGCGAAAAATAAAATAAAATAACGTAAATCACTTGTGGGGTTTGCATAGTTTACTCACACCGTCTCTTATCACCTCATACGCTCCACATTTTTATCTTTTTTCCATTATAAATATCATTTATCAGCACTTTTAAACCATAAAAGCAACTAATCGACACATTTATCGCGAAAAAAGAAATTTATCTGCCCATAAAATTCATTTATCAGCACTTTTTTGCCTTAAAAGCTACTAATCGACTCTTTTATCGAAATTAAAGATACTTATCTGACCATAAAAGTCACAAATAAGCATTTTTATGACAATTAGAGGGACTAATCGGTTTTCTACTATTTTATACGATTATTTGGGTAAAAATAGCCTTCTTTTGCATCTAAAAACCGACGTCAGATTTGAGTTTTTTAACCTAAAAAAAGTCGAAAACCACATTTTGGGCTACATTAATGTAAATTTTTGGGCCATAAAAGTGTCCCCCATTGGTGAGGTCCAAAAAATTATTTTATATTGAAAAACTGAATTCAGATTCGATTTTCTCGCCCTAAAAAACGTCAAAAACCAAATTTTGGGGCATATTAAAAAATATAAATTTTTGGGTTCAAAAAGTGAAGAAGGGTCCCCCCTTTGGTGAGGTCATTATTTTATATCGAAAAACTGAATTCAGATTCGTGTTTCTCGCCCTAAAAAACGTCCAAAAACACAATTTGGGATATATTAAAAAATATAAATTTTTGGCCCAAAAAAGTGAAGAAGGGTCCCCCCTTTGGTGAGGTCAAAATAAATTATTTTATATCGAAAAACTGAATTCAGATTCGTGTTTCTCGCCCTAAAAAACGTCGAAAAACACATTTTGGGATATATTAAAAAATATAAATTTTTTGCCCAAAAAAGTGAAGAAGGGTCCCCCCTTTGGTGAGGTCAAAATAAATTATTTTATATCGAAAAACCGACTTCAGATTCGTGTTTCTCGCCCTAAAAAACGTCGAAAACCACATTTTGGGATATATTAAAAAATATAAATTTTTTGCCCAAAAAAGTGAAGAAGGGTCCCCCCTTTGGTGAGGTCAAAATAAATTATTTTATATCGAAAAACCGACTTCAGATTCGTGTTTCTCGCCCTAAAAAACGTCGAAAACCACATTTTGGGATATATTGTATTAAAAAATATAAGTTTTTGGCCCAAAAAAGTGAAGAAGGGTCCCCCTTTGGTGAGGTCAAAATAAATTATTTTATATCGAAAAACTGAATTCAGATTCGTGTTTCTCGCCCTAAAAAACGTCGAAAACCACATTTTGGGATATATTTAAAAATATAAATTTTTTGCCCAAAAAAGTGAAGAAGGGTCCCCCTTTGGTGAGGTCAAAATAAATTATTTTATATCGAAAAACTGAATTCACATTCGTGTTTCTCGCCCTAAAAAACATCGAAAACCACATTTTGGGATATATTAAAAAATATAAATTTTTGGCCCAAAAAAGTGAAGAAGGGTCCCCCCTTTGGTGAGGTCAAAATAAATTATTTTATATCGAAAAACTGAATTCAGATTCGTGTTTCTCGCCCTAAAAAACGTCGAAAACCACATTTTGGGATATATTAAAAAATATAAATTTTTGGCCCAAAAAAGTGAAGAAGGGTCCCCCCTTTGGTGAGGTCAAAATAAATTATTTTATATCGAAAAACTGAATTCAGATTCGTGTTTCTCGCCCTAAAAAACGTCGAAAAACACATTTTGGGATATATTAAAAAATATAAATTTTTGGCCCAAAAAAGTGAAGGAAGGACACCCCTTTGTTGAGGTCGTAAAATCTCCTTAAAAAACCTCTTAACAATGAAGAACATAATAAAAACCTAAAAATCAATAGATTTGTCTCTAAAAAAGGCGTTATGGACAAGAAAATCGCCTGAACTCAAAATAAACTCAAGCATATTATTAAAAAAAATGTGACAGGATGTTTGACATTTTAATTCCGTCGGACAGCAATAAAAATCCTCGGGATTATTTCGGGAATCAACAAATTAAATCTTTTCTGACACTCTTTTTCATTATTAGATCCGAAATGAGGGGAGGAAGCTGATTTAGTGTATCTCATATGGGCCACGAGGGAAAAAAATGTTGTAAATTATAAAAGAAACCTTTTTTTTTAAACTTTATTTTTTTCGATTTACTAAAATACACTTGGGGTCGTTTAAGTTATTGTTTCGATCGTTTATTTATTGGCGGAGTAAATGTCGTCGGGTCAATTCGAAAAGAGGTTTTATAACGGGGAGAGTCTAATAATTTGTACGAGTTGTCTTGTTACAAGTGTCTGAGAAAACGTCCTCAACCTCCCTTTTTTATTTATTTACGGGGCTAATTACGGACCGGAATAAATCCCATGAGAGTCTTATTCCTTTATTTAATTGTGGTGAAAATATTGTTCAGCTTGAAAGGATCGTTTATTGCTTTTTATGTCAGAAATAAAGACTTTTCTAGTATTTTAAGCATATAAGTCATTGTTTTTGAATGGATTTATACATTCCTTGTTGTAAGAGCCTAGTATTGACATTTTTATTTCTGCAGAAATAAAGTACTGACACCTTTTTGCTGTATAAATCAGGTATTGACCCTTTTCTTTCTGTAGGAGTCAAGTATTGACAGTTTTCTTGCTGGGGGATTCAAGTATTGACAGTTTTCTTGCTGAATGAGTCAAGTATTGACAGTTTTCTTGCTGTAGGAGCCAAGTATTGACAGTTTTCTTGCTTTAGGAGTCAAGTATCGACACTTTTCTTGCTGTAGGAGTCAAGTATTGACACTTTTCTTTCTGTAGGAGCCAAGTATTGACAGTTTTCTTGCTTTAGGAGTCAAGTATTGACACTTTTCTTGCTGTAGGAGTCAAGTATTGACACTTTTCTTATCAAAGGAGTCAAGTATTGACATTTTTCTTGCAGTAGGAGTCAAGTATTGACAGTTTTCTTGCTGTAGGAGTCAAGTATTGACAGTTTTCTTACCGAAGGAGTTAAGTATTGACAGTTTTCTTGCTGTAGGAGTTAAGTATTGACACTTTTCTTGCTATAGGAGTCAAGTATTGACACTTTTCTTGCTGGAGGATTCAAGTATTGACAGTTTTCTTGCTGAATGAGTCAAGTATTGACAGTTTTCTTGCTGTAGGAGCCAAGTATTGACAGTTTTCTTGCTCTAGGAGTCAAGTATTGACACTTTTCTTATCAAAAGAGTCAAGTATTGACATTTTTCTTGCTGTAGGAGTCAAGTATTGACAGTTTTCTTGCTGTAGGAGTCAAGTATTGACAGTTTTCTTACTGAAGGAGTCAAGTAATGACAGTTTTCTTCCTGTAGGAGTTAAGTAATGACAGTTTTCTTACTGTAGAAGTCAAGTATTGACAGTTTTCTTGCTGTAGGAGTCAAGTATTGTCAGTTTTCTTGCTGTAGGAGTCAAGTATTGACACTTTTCTTGCTGTACAAGTCGAGTATTGACACTTTTATTGCTCTATAAGTCAAGCATTGACAGTTTCCTTGCTGAATAAGTCAAGCATTCACATTTTTCTTGCTGTAGGAGTCAAGTATTGACAGTTTTCTTGCTGTAGGAGTCAAGTATTGACAGTTTTCTTGCTGTAGGAGTCAAGTATTGACACTTTTCTTGCTGTAGGAGTCAAGTATTGACAGTTTTCTTGCTGTAGGAGTCGATTATTGACACTTTTTTTTGCTATAGGAGTCAAGTATTTACACTTCTCTTGCCGTAGGAGTCAAGTATTGACAGTTTTCTTACTGGAGGAGTCAAGTATTGACACTGTTCGTGCTGTATAAGTCAAGTATGGACACATTACTAGCTATCGAAGACAAGTATTGATGCTTTCCATGCTGTAGAGGTCTATAGCTATAGGCTATAGATGTGGAAGCCGTTTTTGATACATTTCTTGCTGTAGAAATCAAGTATTGGTTGAAGATAAATATTGACACAAAAATTTGTCTAAAAGTGTTTATCCCAGTCCTTTTACGCCTTCATTTTGACTTCGTTTGCTCGAAAACTGGACTATTTCCCGTGGAACGTTTTCACCGGTCGATTTCCCACGGACGAGTCGAGCAGTTAATACTTTCTAGTATTGTTTATAAAGGAAAAGGGTCTCTGGACGGGGTAAAAAAGTGCGGCTTTTGTCGCTGAGATTGGCCGTTTATCGCATTCCTTAGGCCACTTTTCTACCGGTACGGAAGAAGTGCATATATGCGGCGTATGCAAACGTGCCTCTCCCCTTCTTCCACTTCTTCTTCTTCTTCCCGGGGAGGAATTCATGATCATATCTACGTTCGGCTTCTCTTCTAATCTGAGCCATTGTCCTCTAGCCACGGCCATCCTGATAAATGGCTTAATTATATTTACCGGGAGGCCAATTAGACCCAACGAACCCGGGAGCAAACTATACCAAGATATTACCACTTATCCTCTCCAACGTATAATAACAAAAAGTCAATTAGCAGAAACTTTTTTATGCAAAAAACCCTTTGTTTCTTTTTTTTCCGTTTGATATATCAAGGATATGCGTGAATGTAAATAGAGCCATAAATATGAAAGATACCATGGGTATATGTTCCAAGATGATTGCTGTATTCATCACATCCTAAAGGATTATCCTGCGGTTATTTATGGTCTATTATTAGTTGATAGTAAGACGTATCGGGCCAGGTGGCTGGCCTCGGAATTATGACCGTTGCGCATATATCATCCCCCGGCCCAATTGCCCGGGACAACTGTTGAGTAAGAGCCTAACATTTGAATATTGCGAAAAATCGGGACGGAAATTCTCGCAGCGAAAAAAAAAAAGGATGGACGTTTTTCTTGGGAGAAAAGTCACTCTTTCCTGGCTATAAATGCCACAAATAGGTCCCATAAAAGTCAACAATCTCCAATGTCTTTTATGGAAGAAAAGTGACATTTATAGACCTTTACAGCAGAAGTGACGAACTCGACTTCTACAGCAAGGAATGTGTCGATACTTGACTGCTAAAGTAAGGACAGTATCGATACTTGACTTTCGCAGTAAGGAAGATGTCAATACTTGACTTCAACATTAAGGAATATGTCGATACTTCACTCCTACATCGAGGAATGGGTCAATACTTGACTTCTACAGCAAGGAAAGTGTCGATACGTGACTGCTAAAGTAAGGACAATATCGATACTTGACTTTCGAAGTAAGGAAGATGTGAATACGTGACTTCAACATTAAGGAATATGTCGATACTCGACTTCTACAGCAAGGAATGTGTCAATACATCATTTATACAGCAAGGAAAGTGTCGATACTCGACTTCTACAGCAAGGAATGTGTCAATACATCATTTATACAGCAAGGAAAGTGTCGATACTCGACTTCTACAGCAAGGAATATGTCAATACTGGACTTCAACATTAAGGAATATGTCGATTCTTTACTCCTGCATCAAATAATGGGTCAATACTTGACTTCTACAGCAAGGGAATTGTCGATACCGGAGTTCTACAGCAAGGAATCAGTCAATACTTGACTTCTACAGCAAGGAAAGTGTCGATACTTGACTGCTAAAGTAAGGACAGTATCGATACTTGACTTTTAAAGCAAGGAAGATGTCAATACTGGACTTCAACATTAAGGAATATGTCGATTCTTTACTCCTGCATCAAATAATGGGTCAATACTTGACCTATACAGTAAGGAATGTAATATTAATCACGTCTACAGCAAGCATTTACCACATTTTTCACACACCAAATGTCATTTTTCACCACTTATATTGTAATTATTGTCATTTATCTACCTTCAATATCACAAATACACTAATAAGTAATCAGAACCAAAATATACATGACAGAATTTCGGTTATTTATACAGGAAGCGTTCTTTTATACGAACTACAAGAAACAGGAGCAGAACATCAAATGTCAGATACTTATCTGGGCGTCAAAAATGGCGATTTCTCAACGTCTACCATATTTTATGGTTGTTTTTTTAGTATTCCGAGCGGGGGGAAAATATTAAAAAATTACTCTTCGCGCAAGTTAGGGTTGTCACAGAAAAATATGAGTACAAGGTGCCTGAAAGCTTTGAGGTCTTTATAAAAACCCTGTGGTTTCCGTCTGGTCCATACTTAATCTCGGTAGGCCTCAGCGGGGCTCATCTTTTAAGGTCACGAGCCTCCAGACTCGTATAAAATACATAAAATAATAAAAAGAGTCTGTCTAGAGTAATAAATCTCGGGAATATTTGTCCGATTTATTGAATCAACGTGGACTGTATATTTTGTCGTTTTCAAAATTGATGCGTATGGGAGATTTTTTTGTGTGTCGTTTTTCTAGCTCGTGTGCAATAACTATGCCGCAAATCACTCAGCAGGAGTGGGTTAATTACCGCCGTTATTTCATCCCCCGCCGTTCTGGGTCTAATTAATGTCGCTGTATATAAACCAGGTTTTCAGGAGACAGATCGGGCGGAAGGGTACAAGACCGAACGGAGACCGCATTATTTCTACTAAATAAACACCGTCCGGCCATTAGGGTGACAAGTTGAGTCAACAACGCGTCTTATTCTGGGAGCGAAGGCGTATATTAGCCAAAGCGCGTTTCTTTATACACCCAAACGAACAACTACAACAAATTCAACGTTTTGACACTTAGAAACGTATTTTACTACCATAAAAAAACATTTTCCCGTCAGAAACAAAGAACTATACATACCAAAAGTGTCGATATTGGCTTTCTCTGCGACAAAAGTGTCGATACTTGACTTTCTATGTTATAAAAGTGACACTAATTGGCTTGTTTTTCTTCAAAAGTGACGATAAGTGGCTTGCGATCGTACAAAAGTATCAATCTTTCGCGTCTTCGCTAGCAAAGTGTCAATACTTTGGCTTTCTAGCTAGAAAAGAGCCATACTTGGCTTTCTCAATAGAAAAGTGTCAATACGTTGGCTTTTTCAGCTAATAATGGGCCAATACTTGACTTTCTCATATACATAAGTGTAAATAATTGCCTTTAAATGCAAAAAAGGTCAATAATAGGCTTCCTTTGATGGAAAACAGTCAATATATAGCTATGATGGCTACAAAAGTGTCAATACTTTGGCTTTCTTAGGTAGAAAAGAGTCAATACTTGGCTTTCTTCAATAGAAAAGAGTCAATACTAGGCTTTCTGCAATAGAAAACTGTCAATACTTTGGCTTTCTTAGCTGGAAAAGAGCCAATACTTGGCTTTCTTCAATAGAAAAGTGTCAATACGTTGGCATTTTCAGCAATAAATGGGCCAATACTTGACTTTCTCGTATACATAAGTGTCAATAATTGCTTTAAATGCTAAAAAAGGTCAATAATAGCTTACTTTGATGGAAACTGTCAATATATGGCTATGATGGCTACAAAAGTGTCAATACTTGGCTTTCTTAGCTAGAAAAGTGTCAATACTTGGCTTCTTCGATAGAAAAGTGTCAATACTTGGCTTTTCTCAGCAATAAATGGGCCAATACTTGACTTTCTCATATACATAAGAGTAAATAATTGCCTTTAAATGCTAAAAAGGTCAATAATAGGCTTCTTTGATGGAAACTGTCATATATGGCTATAATGGCTACAAAAGTGTCAATACTTTGGCTTTCTTAGGTAGAAAAGAGTCAATACTTGACTTTTTCAATAGGAAAGTGTCAACACGTTGACTTTTTCAGCTATAAATGGGCCAATACTTGACTTTATCATATACATAGTGTCAATAATTGCCTTTAAATGCTAAAAAAGGTCAATAATAGGCTTACTTTGATGGAAACTGTCAATATGTGGCTATGATGGCTACAAAAGTGTCAATACTTTCGCGTCTTCGCTAGAAAAGTGTCAATACTTGGCTTCCTTTGCTATAAAAGCGTCAATACTTGGCTTCCTTCGATAGAAAAGTGTCAATACTTGTTTTCTCAGCTATAAATGGGTCAATACTTGACTTTCTAATATACATAAGTGTCAATATGTCCTTTAAATGCTAAAAAAAGGTCACTAATAGACTTCCTTTGATGGAAACTGTCAATATATGGCTATGATGGCTACAAAAGTGTCAATACTTTGGCTTTCTTAGCTAGAAAAGAGTCATACTTGGCTTTCTCAACAGCAAAGTGTCAATACATGGCTTTCTCAACTATAAATGGGCCAATACTTGACTTTCTCCATATACATAAGTGTCAATAGATGCCTTTAAATGCTAAAAAGGTCAATAATAGGCTTCCTTTGATGGAAAACTGTCATATATGGCTATGATGGCTACAAAGTGTCAATACTTTCGCGTCTTCGCTAGAAAAGTGTCAATATTTGGCTTTCTTGCTATAAAAGAGCCATACTTGGCTTTCTTCAATAGAAAAGTGTCAATACTGAAATGTGTCAATACTTGGCTTTCTCAGCTAAAAAAGGTCAATACTTGGCTAAGTGTCGCTAGAAAAGTGTGATAATTGACTTTTTCATATACATAAGAGTCAAACTGCCTTTTGAAATTATAAAAAGGTCAATAATAGGCTCCTTGATGGAAAACTGTCAATACATTGCTATGATGGCTACAAATGTTATGAGAAAGTCAAGTATTGGCCCATTATAGCCTGGGAAAGCCAAGTATTGACACTGTGCTATTGAAGAAAGCCAAGTATTCTCGCTAAGGAAGCCTGAATTCGACACGTTTCAAAAAAGAAACGTTTTTCGAAGGAAGCCAAGAATGGACACTCCTCAAGCTTTGAATTTGCATTAGTTGTAGTTCGCTTGAATTTCATTAGTTGTGCGAAAGGAAAAAAAAAGTGTCGATGCCCTTGTACCCTTAAAGCACTCGTTTCAGTCGATTTAAAATCGAACAAAACGCCCACAATTATTCACGGCGAGCATGACTTTTTAAAACAATGGCCCTTCAGACCACACTTTATCAAATAGCGTGCCCCAGTCACATTTTTTGTTATGAAAGAAAAAGGGGAGAGGAGCGAGAGAGAAAAAAGCCGTTGCCGGTCGGGTCGAGAATGCGAGAATATCTCGGGCGCACGCTACCGCCATCTGTGTATATAAAATAACCAGAATATGAATAGGGTTTAGTTAGAAAACGAGCCTATAATCATAAATAGCAACGGAATTCCGCTCGAGGGGAACCCACACATGACAAATACCCGCGGGACCTTTCCCCTCCCCCTTTTTTCTTTAATTTTTAGCGGATTTCCGGAGGAAAGCAGGCTATTGAGTGTCGGCCGCACGCGCTCTTCGGCATAGAGGCTTATCTATCGTATCGGACGATCTCCTGATCACGACAGTTATACGCCTTTAAGACGAAGACCGACCCCATAGCTGCTTCCTCACAGAGTACACCCCAACGGAAATACCCGCGAACACTTTCCACCTGCGCGTTTTCGCGGATCTTTCGTAGGAAGGAGCTATTGAGGGGCCGCTAACACAGGCGGCTCCCATCGCTAGAGGCTTATATATCGTGTGATCAGGAAGCTCTGGGGAGTCACGAAAACATATTGGGTGTCCTTTCAGTATATATATATATAACAAACCACAACAAATACTCTCACAACCACAACATATATTCACATAAACCCGATATATATATGTATGTGGCTGTGTCATCGCATGAACTATGGAGCAATTTTGCATGTTTCCTTTAATTTTATTATTTGATCCATGAATGTTCGAGCCGAACATTCATAGCTCTTAAAACCTTAATCAACACCTTCAAAATTGAATCATCAATTATAGTATAAATATACTTAATTTTTATCACCGCTATTTTCGCCGTTTTTCGCTTTGGTGTGCATTTTTTACACTATCCATTTGAATACACGAACTTTTCCATCATTCCCTCCACGTGCTGACCGCAGCGAGACCGTCAACAAACAGATAGTCTATTCAGTAGCATATCAAATTAGGCCGGGCATGTCCGACCAACTCTTCTGTCTATCACGCCTCCAGCCGTCCTGTTTATAGGGAAAATTCGTTTTTCGATGTTAAAATTACATGTTTTTCTACACCCGCTACTGGCCGGATTCCGGCAGAACGCGTCTGCAAAGGGGATTTGGAACCTTGACGATATACCGTGTTTGTCAATACGCCTTTCACTTTGTCGGCGCATTGTCTTTTAAACATCCTGTGTTCCTGCTATCTTTGTGTGTGTCGACAGATAAATATGGTATTCTATAATCGAATAATACGACCGACATGCATGTAGGGTCGGTCACTTAGAATTTTCAATACAAGTTTAGTAATCGAGATATACAAGTAATGAACCTTTTTACAGAAAGCCAAGTATCGTACTTTATGTAGAAATTAATCCATATTGACACTTTATCAGCAAATATAAGCCAAGTAATCGAACTCTCGTTGTATGAAAATGGTAAATCCAATTATCGACACTTCTGTAGGATGGAAAGCCAAGATTGACATTTTTTTGAAGCATTTAAAGATAGAGTATTGACACTTATATACTGAGAAGCCAAATATTGCCCTTTTCACTATCAAAGAAAGCTGTATTGACCCTTTTCTAGGCTTCAAGGATGGAAAGTATAATACTTTTTATGCTGATCAAGCCAAGTATTGGACCTTTTCCTAACAATATCCAAGTATTTCCTTTAAAGAAAACAAAGCCAAGTATTGACAATTTACAAGCACAGAAAGCCATTATTGACCCTTTTCTATCAATGACACCAGGTATTTGACCCCTTTTCTAGGATCAAGGAGTATTGATTACTTTTATAGATGAAAAAGCCAATTTATTGACCCTTTTGTCTAGCAGATAAAGCCAGTATTGACCCTTTTATAGAAACAAAGCCAAGTATTGACATTTACGGAAAAAACCATGTATTGACCCTTTCCTAGGTTCAAAGGGAAGTTGATTAACTTTTATAATAAAAAAGCCAAGTATTTGGCCCCTTTTCTAGCAGGATTAAGCCAGTATTGACCCCTTTTAGCAACAAGCCAGTATTGATAATTTTTACAGCAATTCAAGCCAGGTAATTGATACTTTTACCAGCGAAGAAAGCCCAAGTATGACACTTTTCTTGCATAAAAGGCAAATTTGACACTTTTCCTATACATAGAAGGCCAACTTACTTTTCCTCTTTCATAAGTGGCTTAGACTATAATGAATTGTTGAAATTAGAATTTTGAAAATGGGTTCTAATCAGTAATAATTATTACTATTTCCTTCTGTTTTTGATTGTATGGGCTGGCCTCTGAGTTATGG
>JAGWEN010001205.1:2500-36127 GCA_018703685.1 Orius laevigatus
TTGTGAATTCACAGTCTAATTAAAGAATTCATGCCTTAGTTGTGAATTCACAGTCCAGTTTAGGAATTCACTACAAATTTGTGATTTCCCAGTTTAGTGTAGGAATTCAGTCCGAAGTTTTGAATTCACAGTATAGTTTAGGAATTCACGTCTAAGTTGTGAGTTCACGGTCTAGTTTAGGAATTCACGCCTAAGTTGTGAGATCAAGGTCTAGTTTAAAAATTCACACCTAATTTGAGAATTCACAGTATAGTTTAGGAATTCACGCCTAAGTTGTGAGATCAAGGTCTAGTTTAGGAATTCACACCTAATTTGAGAATTCACAGTATAGTTTAGGAATTCACGTCTAAGTTGTGAGTTCTTGGTCTAGTTTAGGAATTCACCCCTAATTTGTGAATTCACAGTCTATTTTAGGAATTCACGCGTAAATAGAGAATTGTGAATTCACAGTCTAATTCAGGAATTCATGCTAAAGTAGTGAATTCACGGTCTTGCTTAGGAATTCACGCTTAAGTTGTGAATTGACTGTCTAGTTTAGGAATTCACCCCTTAGTTGTGAATTCACGGACTAGTTTAGGAATTCATGCCTAAATTGTGAATTCACAGTCTAATTTAGGATTTCATGCCTAAGTTGTGAATTCACAGTATAATTTAGGAATTCATGCATAAGTTGTGAATTCACAGTATAGTTTAGGAATTCACGTCTAAGTTGTGAGTTCACGGTCTAGTTGAGGAATTCACCCCTAATTTGTGAATTCACAGTCAAGTTTAGGAATTCACGCGTAAATAGAGAATTGACATACCTACTAGTTTAGGAATTCACGCCTAAGTTGTGAGATCAAGGTCTAGTTTAGGAATTCACACCTAATTTGAGAATTCACAGTCTACTTGAGGAATTCACGCCTAATTTGTGAATTCTCAGTCTAGTTTAGGAATTCACGCCTAAGTCGTGAGTTCACAGTCTAGTTTAGGAATTCACGCGTAAATAGAGATTGTGAATTCACAGTCTATTCAGGAATTCATGCTAAAGTATGTGATGTCACGTCTTGCTTAGGAATTCTTACGCCTAATTTGTGATTCACAGTCTAATTAGGAATTCATGCCTAGTTGTGAATTCACAGTCCAGTTTAGGAATTCACTGCAAATTTGTGATTTCCAGTTAGTGTAGGAATTCAGTCGAAGTTTTGAATTCACAGTATAGTTAGGAATTCACTCTAAGTTATGAGTTCACGTCTAGTGAGGAATTCACCCCTAATTTGTGATTCTACAGTCAAGTTGTAGGAATTCAAGCGTAATAGAGATTGACATCTACTAGTTTAGGAATTCACGCCTAAGTTGTGAGTTCACAGTCTAGTTTAGGAATTCACGCCTAATTTGTGAGTTCACAGTCTAGTTTAGGAATTCACGCCTAATTTGTGAATTCACGGTCTAGTTTAGGAATTCACCCCGAAGTTGTGAATTCACAGTCTAGTTTAGGAATTCACGCCTAAGTTGTGAATTCACAGTCTAGTTTAGGAATTCACGCCTAAGTTGTGAGTTCACAGTCTAGTTTAGGAATTCACCCCGAAGTTGTGAATTCACAGTCTAGTTTAGGAATTCCGCCTAATTTGTGAGTTCACAGTCTAGTTTAGGAATTCACGCCTAGTTTATGAGTTCACAGTCTAGTTTAGGAATTCACCCCGAAGTTGTGAATTCACAGTCTAGTTTTGGAATTACGCCTAATTTGTGAGTTCACAGTCTAGTTTAGGAATTCACGCCTAGTTTATGAGTTTACAGTCTAGTTTAGGAATTCACGCCTAAGTTGTGAGTTCACAGTCTAGTTTAGGAATTCACCCCGAAGTTGTGAATTCACAGTCTAATTTTGGAATTCACGCCTAATTTGTGAATTCACAGTCTAGTTTAGGAATTCACGCCTAAGTTGTGAGCTCACAGTCTAGTTTAGGAATTCACCCCGAAGTTGTGAATTCACAGTCTAATTTAGGAATTCACGCCTAGTTTATGAGTTTACAGTCTAGTTTAGGAATTCACCCCGAAGTTGTGAATTCACAGTCTAGTTTAGGAATTCACCCCGAAGTTGTGAATTCACAGTCTAGTTTAGGAATTCTCCCCGAAGATGTGAGTTCACAGTCTAGTTTAGGAATTCACCCCGAAGTTGTGAATTCACATTCTAGTTTATTCACGGTCTAGTTTAGGAATTCATGCCTAAGTTGTGAATTCACTTAAGTTTTACAATTTACATCCCCAACTCCTACACACGCCTACCCCGTATATAGTACATATTTGACCCCTTCACAGAATCCCCATATTAGAGTGGCTCATACAACAACCTGTACTTTCGAGAAAAGTTAAAATTGTGATGATAAACTCATAATAGTTTATATTTTATTTATTATTATTATTCTATTTATTTATTTTATTATTCATAATAATAAAAAGGTGAAGCGACCTTTTGTTAAGGGTCTGACTTGTAATATTCCTCGTAACAGCCCCAGCGGAGAGAAAATTTCTTGAGAAGTCTGAAAATGAGTTTCGAGAGATAATAGCGTTTGGAGAGACGGGTTACCTTCCCTTTCGCCTCTCTATGCATATTAATGTCTCAGGCTATAATTACTAAAAACACCGCCGTCTACAAGTTTACTACTCAAATATTCATTTATTGATTATGCAAATTATTCATTAAAACGTTTTAACAAAGAATAGAATACTCATATAGCTACCTATCAAGCCTAAAACTCTCAAAATACGTTCCAAAAGCTCAAATGGGAAAAAGTTGTGAATTCGCAGTCTAGTTTAGGAATTCACGCCTAGTTTATGAGTTCACAGTCTAGTTTAGGAATTCACCCCGAAGTTGTGAATTCACAGTCTAATTTTGGAATTTACGCCTAATTTGTGAATTCACAGTCTAGTTTAGGAATTCACGCCTAGTTTATGAGTTTACAGTCTAGTTTAGGAATTCACCCCGAAGTTGTGAGTTCACAGTCTAGTTTAGGAATTCACCCCGAAGTTGTGAGTTCACAGTCTAGTTTAGGAATTCATGCCTAAGTTGTGAGTTCACGGTCTAGTTTAGGAATTCATTCCTAATTTGTGAGTTTACGGTCTAGTTTAGGAATTCATTCCTAAGTTGTGAGTTCACGGTCTAGTTTAGGAATTCATTCCTAATTTGTGAGTTTACGGTCTAGTTTAGGAATTCATTCCTAAGTTGTGAGTTCACGGTCTAGTTTAGGAATTCACGTCTAATTTGTGAATTCGCGGTCTAGTTTAGGAATTCATCCCTAAGTTGTGAGTTCACGGTCTAGTTTAGGAATTCACGTCTAATTTGTGAATTCGCGGTCTAGTTTAGGAATTCATCCCTAAGTTTTGAGTTCACATTCTAGTTTAGGAATTCATTCCTAATTTGTGAATTCACTGTCTAGTTTAGGAATTCATTCCTAAGTTGCGAATTCACTGTCCAGTTTAGGAATTAACCCCCAAGTTGCGAATTCACTGTCTAGTTTAGAAATTCATTCTTAATTTGTGAGTTCACAGTCTAGTTTAGGAATTCATTCCTAATTTGTGAGTTCACAGTCTAGTTTAGAAATTCATTCCTAATTTGTGAGTTCACAGTCTAGTTTAGAAATTCATTCCTAATTTGTGAGTTCACAGTCTAGTTTAGGGATTCATTCCTAAGTTTGTGAGTTCACAGTCTAGTTTAGGAATTCACGCCTAATTTGTGAATTCGCGTATAGTTAGGAATTCATGCCTAAGTTGTGAATTCACGGTCTAGTTTAGGAATTCATTCCTAAGTTGTGAATTCACTGTCTAGTTTAGGAATTCATTCCTAATTTGTGAGTTCACAGTCTAGTTTAGGAATTCATTCCTAAATTGTGAATTCACGGTCTAGTTTAGGAATTCATTCCTAAGTTGTGAGTTCACGGTCTAGTTTAGGAATTCACGCCTAATTTGTGAGTTCACGGTCTAGTTTAGGAATTCATTCTTAAGTTGTGAATTCACTGCCTAGTTTAGGAATTTATTCCTAAGTTGTGAATATACTGTTTAGTTTAGGAATTATTCATTCCTAAGTTGTGAATTCACTGACTAGTTTAGGAATTCATTCCTAAATTTTTGAATTCGCTGTATAGTTTAGGAATTCATTTCTAAGTTGTTAGTTCACGGTATAGTTTATGAATTCATGCCTAAGTTGTGAAGTTACTGTCTAGTTTATGAATTCATGCCTAAGTTGTGAAGTTACTGTCTAGTTTAGGAATTCACGCCTAATTTGTGAATTCGCGGTCTAGTTTAGGAATTCATGCCTAAGTTGTGAATTCACGGTCAAGTTTAGAAATTCATTCCTAATTTGTGAGTTCATAGTCTACTTTAGGAATTCATTCCTAATTGTGAGTTCACAGTCTAGTTTAGGAATTCATGCCTAAGTTGTGAAGTTACTGTCTAGTTTAGGAATTCACGGCTAAGTTGTGAATTCACGGTCTAGTTTAGGAATTCATGCCTAAGTTGTGAATTCACGGTCTAGTTTAGGAATTCATTCCTAATTTGTGAGTTCATAGTCTACTTTAGGAATTCATTCCTAATTTATGAGTTCACAGTCTAGTTTATGAATTCATGCCTAAGTTGTGAAGTTACTGTCTAGTTTAGGAATTCACGCCTAAGTTGTGAATTCACGGTCTAGTTTAGGAATTCATGCCTAAGTTGTGAATTCACGGTCAAGTTTAGAAATTCATTCCTAATTTGTGAGTTCATAGTCTACTTTAGGAATTCATTCCTAATTTATGAGTTCACAGTCTAGTTTAGGAATTCATGCCTAAGTTGTGAATTCACTGTCTAGTTTAGGAATTCACGCCTAAGTTGTGAATTCACGGTCTAGTTTAGGAATTCACGCCTAAGTTGTGAATTCACGGTCTAGTTTAGGAATTCATGCCTAAGTTGTGAATTCACGGTCCAGTTTAGAAATTCATTCCTAATTTGTGAGTTCATAGTCTACTTTAGGAATTCATTCCTAATTTATGAGTTCACAGTCTAGTTTAGGAATTCATTCCTAAGTTGCGAATTCACTGTCCAGTTTAGGAATTAACCCCCAAGTTGCGAATTCACTGTCTAGTTTAGAAATTCATTCTTAATTTGTGAGTTCACAGTCTAGTTTAGGAATTCATTCCTAAGTTGCGAATTCACTGTCCAGTTTAGGAATTAACCCCCAAGTTGCGAATTCACTGTCTAGTTTAGAATTTCATTCTTAATTTGTGAGTTCACAGTCTAGTTTAGGAATTCATTCCTAATTTGTGAGTTCACAGTCTAGTTTAGAAATTCATTCCTAATTTGTGAGTTCACAGTCTAGTTTAGGGATTCATTCCTAAGTTGTGAGTTCACGGTCTAGTTTAGGAATTCACGCCTAATTTGTGAATTCGCGGTATAGTTTAGGAATTCATGCCTAAGTTGTGAATTCACGGTCCAGTTTAGAAATTCATTCCTAATTTGTGAGTTCATAGTCTAGTTTAGGAATTCATTCCTAATTTGTGAGTTCACAGTCTAGTTTAGGAATTCATTCCTAAATTGTGAATTCACGGTCTAGTTTAGGAATTCATTCCTAAGTTGTTAGTTCACGGTATAGTTTAGGAATTCACGCCTAATTTGTGAGTTCACGGTCTAGTTTAGGAATTCATTCTTAAGTTGTGAATTCACTGCCTAGTTTAGGAATTTATTCCTAAGTTGTGAATATACTGTTTAGTTTAGGAATTATTCATTCCTAAGTTGTGAATTCACTGACTAGTTTAGGAATTCATTCCTAAATTTTTGAATTCGCTGTATAGTTTAGGAATTCATTTCTAAGTTGTTAGTTCACGGTATAGTTTATGAATTCATGCCTAAGTTGTGAAGTTACTGTCTAGTTTAGGAATTCACGCCTAATTTGTGAATTCGCGGTCTAGTTTAGGAATTCATGCCTAAGTTGTGAATTCACGGTCCAGTTTAGAAATTCATTCCTAATTTATGAGTTCACAGTCTAGTTTAGGAATTCATTCCTAAGTTGTCAATTCACTGTCTAGTTTAGGAATTCACGCCTAAGTTGTGAATTCACGGTCTAGTTTAGGAATTCATGCCTAAGTCGTGAATTTACTGTCTAGTTTAGGAATTCATGCCTAAGTTGTGAATTCACGGTCCAGTTTAGGTCTAGTTTGGCTAATAATTATAATCACACATATAATATAGTGCACTTATTGCTTTTTACATGCACGATTATTTAGCAGCATTTAACATTTTAAGTTTCGAATTTCTAAAGAAAGAGGAAACAAATTACATTAACAGAATCCCTTTTTTTCTCTCTCTCTCTCTTGGAACATTCGTTTCTTTTCTCGCCTACAAAGGGTAACGCCGAAATATCCGGAACCAGGGGGTTGTTCTCTTAATTGTTTCCTTTTTCTTTAAAAACAAAACACTTGAAAATAAATTGGTCGACTTGGTTTCCTTCGTAGGTGAAAACAAAAACATCGAATTGTCGAAAAACTTGATTAAGTAAGGCAGTGGTTCCCAAACTGGGGGGGCGTGCCCCATAGCCCCCGCGTAAGCTGTCCCCCGGGCAGGCGTCGGCAAGCTCAAGATTTTTTGCAAATATCCCCAAAAATTCGTGAAAAACCTCAAAATCAACATTTATGAAGAATAGTTTTTGTTCAAAAACCTCAAAATCAACATTTAAAAATCCAAATTCTTGTCAAAAATCTCAAAATTAACATTTTTAAAGCCTAACTTTCGTCCAAACACCTCAAAATCAACATTTATAAAGCCAAATCTTCTTGAAAGACCTCAAAGTTAACTTTAAATTGACAATTTTTCGTCAAAAACCTCCAAATCATGGTTATAAGAGCCAGTTTTTTAGGCAAAAAAAATCTCAAAGTGAACGTTTTAAGTGCAATTTCCATTGAAAAAATCTCATAAGCAACATTTTCAAACGCCAATATCCTTCTAAAACCTCAAATTTAACATTCAAAACATTTGGGGGGGGGGAGGAGCAATTCACACTAAAGGCAATGTTCGAATTCACGTCTAAATTGAGAATTAACACTAAATTTAACATTCGAATTCACACTAAAGGTAATTCACGTCTAAATTGTGAATTCACACTAAAGGTAATGTGATAATTCACGCCCAAATTGTGAATTCTCAAACTAATAAGGACAATTCACACCTTTTGTGAATTCACACTAATGTTCGAATTCACACTAAAGGCAATGTTCGAATTCACGTCTAAATTGTGAATTCACACTAAAGGTAATGTGATAATTCACGCCCAAATTGTGAATTCTCAAACTAATAAGGACAATTCACACCTTTTGTGAATTCACACTAATGTTCGAATTCACACTAAAGGTAATGTGCGAATTCACGTCTAAATTGTGAATTCACACTAAAGGCAATTTGAGAATTCACGCCTAAATTGTGGAACCTCTGAGTTAGGAGGTGTGAATTCACATTTTGTTTAGGAGGAGTGAATTCGCTGTTCGTATTCTTAATTATAAATTACATATTTTCCCCAACTTTTCTACTTAAAATGATATAATTTGAGTTCCCTTCGTTTTATTTACATAAAAAATAAAAACGAGGTAAACTTATATTATGCGGGAACGTTTTTATCCTTTTAAAAGCGAAGAATCTCGCCAAACATTTTCCTCTGGGATCGACGTAGCTCTCGAGACAGCGTGAATTATCCAGGCTTTTTGGGGGTGGTAGGTGGGGGGGTGGTGGATGGTAGGGGGGGCTACTTTACCTTCTACATACATAAGAGCGAGATCTCAATGGTTTTTAGAACTCTTTCTTTCTCTTCGGTTAAAGGACGTAAATAAAACATTTTCCGTAACCTTTTAAAAAGGCTTTCCAAGTTTTTTCTAAATTTAGACCTTACAACTTAAACATTGAACTTCAAACTGGCATCGTTCCGCCCAACAAATCAACAGGTCTAAAAACCCCACTTTTTGAAAAATTTTGCGTTTTCCCTAACGACCTTTAAAATTCGATTTAACTTGAAATAACAAGTTAAGAAAAGTAAATTACATAAAAATGAGGGAATAAAATAAGGCTTACGAACGTTCTGATGGGAAGGAAAAGAAAGTTTTAGAATCTCGTTATCATTCTAATAGGGATGATAAAGCGAGAAAATAAGTTAAGGCGAATAAATACTAAAGGGGAAGAAACCCATATGTCACAGCCGAAAATGAAATACCACAAGAGAGCCGGGTGTCATATTTATATCTCTCTTTATGTATAATTCAGTCTTTATACTCCCAAGACATGAAGAAAATCCTTTTTTAAGCCTTATGAAAATATAAAACGCCCTATTTAACATACCCTGATCCTTCAAGGGTTAAACGGAGAGCTCCAAGAAAGGGATCTTAGAATATGGCGATGGTAGAACTAATAATACAACGTCTATCTAATATATTATAGGTTGCTTAATGAGGCGTCAATCCTCGCTCCCGAGGGTAATCTAATTCCACTATCTTAATCACGCAAATGGAAAATTAAGAGGCTTATTGTAATCGTTTTCCTCGTTTAATATCCTAAGGCACTAATCTTAAATTGCAAAGCTTTCACATTTTTTGGGGACTTTTTGACGTATTCCGCATAAAATTAGCATTTTTATTAGTAAATTTACTATAAATTCACAATTTAAGGTTTAAATTCACAGTCCAAATGTATGAATTCACAAGTATGTTGTGAATTCACAATCCGGTTACTGAAAAAGTTGTGAATTCACAGTCCATTTACCTAAAGTTGTGAATTCACGTTAAAGTTAATGTGTGAATTCACTCAAAAGTGGTTCACACAAAGGTAATATGAGAATTCACACTGAAGGTAATGTGCGGATTCACGCCAAAATTGTGAATTCACTAAAAGGTAATATGAGAATTCACGCCTAAATTGTGAATTCACACTTAAGGTAATGTTCCAATTCACGACTAAAATATTGTGAATTCACACTAAAGGTAATGTGCGAATTTACGCCAAAAATTGTGAATTCACAAAAAGGTAATATGAGAATACGTACCTTAATTGTGAATTCACACTAAAAGTAATGTTAGAATTCACTCCTAAATTGTGAATTCACACTAAATTTAATGTGCGAATTCACGCCTAAATTGTGAATTCACGAAAAGGTAATATGAGAATTCACACTGAAGGTAATGTGCGAATTCACGCCAAAATTGTGAATTCACTAAAAGGTAATATGAGAATTCACGCCTAAATTGTGAATTCACACTTAAGGTAATGTTCCAATTCACGACTAAAATATTGTGAATTCACACTAAAGGTAATGTTCGAATTTACTCCTAAATTGTGAATTCACAAAAAGGTAATATGAGAATACGTACCTTAATTGTGAATTCACACTAAAAGTAATGTTAGAATTCACTCCTAAATTGTGAATTCACACTAAATTTAATGTGCGAATTCACGCCTAAATTGTGAATTCACGAAAAGGTAATATGAGAATTCACACTAAAGGTTATTTTTTGAATTCACAATGAAAATGATGTACGAATTCACGCCAAAATTATGAATTCATGCCTAAATTGTGAATTCACGCTAAATTTAATGTTCGAATTTACGCCTAAATTTCGAATTCACACTAAAGGTAATGAGCGAATTTATGCCTAAATTGTGAATTCACAAAAAGGTGATAAGGACAATTATTCACACTAATGGTAATGTCCGAATTCACACTAAAAGGAATGTGCGAATTCACGCCTAAATTATGAATTCACAGAAAGGTAATACGAGAATACATACGTTTATTGTGAATTCACACTGAAGGTAATGTCCGAATTCACGCCTAAATTGTGAATTCTCAAAAAGGTAATAACTAATTAGGACAATTCACACCTTTTGTGAATTCACACTAATGTTTGAATTCACACTAAAGGTAATGTGATAATTCATGCCTAAATTGTGAATTTACACTAAAGGTAATGTAATAATTCACGACTTAATTGTGAATTCACACTAAATTTATTGTGCGAATTCACGCCTAAATTGTGAATTCACGAAAAGGTAATATGAGAATTCACACTAAAGGTTATTTTTTGAATTCACAATGAAAATGATGTACGAATTCACGCCAAAATTATGAATTCATGCCTAAATTGTGAATTCACGCTAAATTTAATGTTCGAATTTACGCCTAAATTTCGCATTCACACTAAAGGTAATGAGCGAATTTATGCCTAAATTGTGAATTCACAAAAAGGTGATAAGGACAATTCACACTAATGGTAATGTCCGAATTCACACTAAAAGGAATGTGCGAATTCACGCCTAAATTATGAATTCACAGAAAGGTAATACGAGAATACATACGTTTATTGTGAATTCACACTGAAGGTAATGTCCGAATTCACGCCTAAATTGTGAATTCTCAAAAAGGTAATAACTAATTAGGACAATTCACACCTTTTGTGAATTCACACTAATGTTTGAATTCACACTAAAGGTAATGTGATAATTCATGCCTAAATTGTGAATTTACACTAAAGGTAATGTAATAATTCACGCCTAAATTGTGAATTCACCAAAAGGTAATAAGATAAAAATTTTGTAATTGTGAATTCACTCAAAAGGTAATGTGCGAATTCACAGTCCAGTTGAGAATTGTCAGGAGAGAACTTTTACCTCCTTTCTATACCCTTAGTAGGTTTTATAAACAATATTTTTGAGGCTCTGCTAGTTTCCGATATCCTTTCTTTTTTTATCAATCCGAAAAGAGAAATCTAGTGTCTCTCGTATTCAGCATACAAATGTAATGCGTGTTTTATACTCGAGTAGAGAACTCGTCGTTATAGATTCCTCCTTTCTCTCAAAAGAAAATTGTTTCAAAGATACCAACATTTGAATGTTAGATGCGAAGCCCCGCATATAAAAATAGACTTGAATAAAAAAAACTTTATTTCTTCTTCTCTTCAACTAAATTAAGTGTCTTCTTTAAACTACATACTTTTATGGATTTTTCTCCATTGCACAGTTTTATATTGTTTAGGGCCAGTAGTTCCTCAATTTTGCGTCACCAACCATTTTGAAAAAACCTTCCAAATTCGCAACTTTTTCAAGTTTTTCATCTCTAGCGCGAAAACGAAGCATTTTAGCAACTTAACCACTAAGTAAAAAAAGAAAGATTATTAAATTCTGCGTCTAATGAGCTTTCGGACGTCAAAATCGGTCCAGCCGTTCAGGAGATATCGATGTTCAAAAAAATTATTTTTAACCATCGATATCTCCCGAAAGGCTAGACCGATTTTGACGTCCGAAAGCTCATTAGACGCATAATTTAATAATCTTTCTTTTTTTGCTTAGTAGTTATGTCGCTAAAATGCATCGTTTTCACGCTAGAGATGAAAAACTGGTCCAATTTGGAAATTGTTTCAGTTTTTGGTCTCTAGCGTCAAAACAATGCATTTTAGTGACTTGACCACTATGTAAAAAAAGAAAGATTATTAAATTCTGCGTCTAATGAGCTTTCAAAAACCAAAATCGGTTTAGCCGTTCAGGAGATATCGACGTTCAAAAATGACCCTTTTTAAAACATCGATATCTCCTGAACGAATATACCGAGTTTGACGTCCGAAAGCTCATTAGACGCAGAATTTAATAATCTTTCTTTTGTTACTTAGTAGTTATGTCGCTAAAATGCTTCGTTTTCGCTCTAGAGATCAAAAACTGAAAAAGTTTTGATTTCATAGATTGAATGAAAGTGATAAAAAGACTGATGGTGTTGGGGCTTTAGGATACCTCGGTGTAGTTCGATAAGTTTACTTTTAATAAAATATCAATCTCGGTAAAACACGGTCGCCCACCTATATCAACAATGTTGAAATATCGATATTACTTTTTGAAGAGGGAGGTCATAAAAGTTTCAAAAAACAAACCGTAAAACAAACAATTTCTGAAATTTTCGATCACGTGCATCATGTTTTATTTTTAACAATATTATAAGAATTTCAAATTTTTTTTAACTTTTCATCATTTCTAATCTGAGATAGGAAGTTTTGTCTCCTGAAAGTGGCGTCAAGTAGCTTCCTTTTAAGGATTTAGATGTCTAAAACAGAAATTTCATTCAAAGATGAAATCTTTTGTCTTAAGAGTTCAAATCGCCATTTGTTGTCGTTCTCGCCAAATGTGCAGGGCGCTGTAAGTGAAATTTTTTTGCGCGGTTTTTTAGGAATCCTTCTAGAATTAGGACTACAATTGCAGTGCTCCTACTTTTTGATACTTTCTTTTTTGCTATTTTTAGAAATGCAAGAATCAAAATTTCAAAAATCTAGGAGCGTGCATAAGAAGGACACGATATGCGACTCAAAAACAAAATTCCGCTATTAGTTCAGTAGCGGAGAGATTTAGGCAAGAAGGATTGCGATTTTCATAAAAGGCGCGCTTTAGAGGGGTCCTCAAACTCAGCTTTCCACGGCGCTCGCGTCGTGTACAGCTGAGGCGAAAGTGAACACCCATAAGAATCCCTTCTTTTTATAACAGTGTTGCCCTTTACTGAGACGGGATTTTTAGTTTTCCCTCATCTCTTTTTATTTTTTTAGCGGATTCCGTAGGAAAGTAGGCTATTTTTTAGCTTTATAAAATCTTTTTGAGGTAGATTTTTTTTCTAATATTTTACCAAAATTCATTGTGATAAAAAACGATTGAATGATTGCATGAAAAATGATTTTATTGTTAGGACCTAAAGAAAGCGTACTTCCAGACAAACTACTGATGCGACCGGCTGGAATTTGGCAGCGGATGCTATATTTTAGTGGTTGTTCACCGATCCTCGAAGGAAAATTTTCAAATCTGACTACGGGGCGGAGAT
Source organism: Orius laevigatus (assembly GCA_018703685.1). Classification (NCBI taxonomy): domain Eukaryota; kingdom Metazoa; phylum Arthropoda; class Insecta; order Hemiptera; family Anthocoridae; genus Orius; species Orius laevigatus. The sequence goes on from JAGWEN010001205.1 coordinate 15,330, forward strand.
CTCGAAAATGATCACACCGGGGGGCAGAAAAACTGTACTACCGGAGTATGATAAACTACTATGCGGACCAGCTGTATATTTGGCAGGAGGAAAGGCTTATTTTAGTGGTAGCACCGATCCTCGAAGGAAATTTTTAAATCGGACATACGAGGGATGTAGTTTTTAGTGAACCCTCCCCCCCTCCGGCAAATTCCTCGATCCGCCTCTGGCGTTTTACGAATTTAAAATTTTAAAACAACTATCGCATCAACAAATTTGTGCGTTGACTGAAATTATTTTACTCATCCATAGAGAGAGAGAGAATGAGAGAGTGGGAGAGAGAATATTTCTTTCACCCTCTAGAAAGGATGGTAAAGCGTGGCAACTGATCATTTCCGCGCCCGTCACCCGCTCGCGTCTGAAATTCCCGCAATTTTAAAATCAAAGTTGGATTGCTGTTCAACACATCTTTCAACCCTCTATTAGATCCCTGTCATAAATTTTATTTAGCTCTTATTCCACATCATAGTACTATAAGAGCCCCATGCCTCACCCCCCTGGGGATAGGAGAATCTAAGCCGGGGCGTAAATCTCTGCCTAAAAAATAAGGTATTTGTTTATCTACGGAATTGTTGGGATAGAGTCCCCTGATTAACCACAGTCCCCTACCGAAACCTGTGAGGATTGGCGTCTAGAGCGTTTTTATGGTGATCCTGCAATATCTCGAAACAAACCGTTAGTCGTAGGTGAAATAATTTTTAGTACAAAATTTAAAAAACACAATTTTAACCCCAACAAGGATCTGTCGCCTCGTTAGCTCAGAATACGTTTGGTCCTACAAAAATCTTACTAGGTCAAATTATAGCAAATTTATACGCTTTAATTTTGTTTTTATAAAGTGTTTTTTGAAATTTCAATTTTTGAATGAATTTTTTGAAATTTACCCCCCACCACCTGCCTATTGATCGTTATTGCTTTTTGAGAGTAGATTTTAAAGATAATTACATTCTCTACAATTTTTATTAAGTACACTTTTTTGATTAAATGACGTCTTCTGTCCTTTAGCGGTCAAATAGAAACCCCGGTTTTTTTGCGACCTCGTAGCTCAGAAACGTTAGTCCTAGAAAAATTCATATTAGTTCAAAATTATAGAAATTTAATTATCTTTAATTTTGTACTAAAAATTATTTCACCTACGACAAACGGTTTTTCGAGATATTGCAGAAAAAATCACTTTAAAGACGCTCTAGATTCCAATCCTCGTTTCGGTAGAGGACTTTTTTGTGGTTAATCAGGTTGTTAAAAAAAATAAGAACATGTCGGGGAGAAAAAATCGTCTCGATCAGATATCTCGATGACACTCTTCTGTGTTATAAAATTGTATTAATAATAGCCTAAATATGTACGTAAACTATTTTTTTTAACGCGTGAGTATAAATTCCAATTATAAAATAAACATATACATACCTAGCCTACTTTCCTACGGGAATCAGCTAAAAACAATTTTTCGGAAATAACAGTTGTAAAACACTATGATGGAAGAGACATAACGGGCCTTGGTTAGTTGGATGCAGAAACATTATTTAGATGTCGAAATGCGACTAAGAGTGTGACTGGGACCTTGAACGCCCTCTCAGTTCTCTCTCACTCGCTTCCCGGCAGCCCTCTCTCTCTCGAAACGAAACGAAAACGTATGCCTATGGGTTGACACATGGGCTCGATCTGGCTCCTTTTTCTTCCGACAGATTTCTCGAAAGGTTCTCACCGTAGCCGCGTGTAGCGTTTAACTGACGAAAAATTTTTTCGAATCTTAAAATCAGTCTGGAACTATTGAATAAATTAATTTTTAACCTTTGTGGAGAGGTCTGCAGAGCCACTTTTGGGCGAAGTTTTATGTTAAATCTTTATGGGTTCGATATAAACAAACTTTAAGTAGCAAAAAATGAAGTTCTCTTGATTAGTTGGGTAATTTTCTAGCCATTAGCTGGAGTGAGAGAGATAAAAGGAGTGGAAAGCAAAAAAGTATGTAAATTCATCTTCTTAGATATGAAACACCCCCAGAAGGATGCTAATGTTCTCATTAAGAAATAAAAAATCACACATAATTCGGTTTTTTTCCATTTTAAGCCACTTTTTGTAAGCTTAAATACCTAAAAATGGTTATTTTACTATTTACTTTGTATTAATTTTTTAGATTATTTGTCACTATTAAGCGCTTATAGTGACAAATATTGATACAGGGAGAGGCAGAGACCCAGGGCCTCCTCCTCCTCCTCCTCCTCCTCTTAGTCCTCCTCCTCCTCCTCCTCCTCTTAGTCCTCCTCCTCCTCCTCTTAGTCCTCCTCCTCCTCCTCCTCCTCCTCCTCCTCCTCCTCCTCCTCCTCCCCCACCCCTCTTCTGGCGTAGGACCGGTCTTTTTTTTTCTGCTAACGTAAAAGAGTCAGGATTTTTTACCATTTACTAGTTGTGCCTGATTTTTTTGTCCATTTGGATTTGGAATTTAATTTGAATTTGAGAGGAATAGCGTTTTGTTAATAAATTAGCAGGGATCTCGGTGGAGGGTGGAGAAAATGGAATTAGAGATAGGAGGGTGAGAAATAGGGATCCTAAGCCTCTCCCTGAATTTCTGAAAAGAATAGGATTTCCGAGATTAATTAGTTTGAATGCCAATCTGGATTCCCAGGACCGGAGAGGCACAATGTCCAATGGAACAAAAGGATGGTTACTGATATTAAGCGCTTATAGTGACAAAATATTGATCCAGGGAGAGGCAGGGCCTCCCTGGGGGCCTCTCTTGGTCCTCCTCCTCCTCCTCCACCACCACCATCATCGACCACCACCACCACATCCACCACCAACCACCACCACATCCGCCACCGACCAACTCCACCACATCCATCACCACCACCATCGGCCACCATCGACCATCACCACCACCGACTACCCCCGACCACAACCACCACATCCACCACCATCGACACCGACCACCACCACCACATCCATCACCTCCTCCATCGCCACATCCATCACCTCCTCCATCACCACATCCACCACCACCATCGACCACCGTCGACCTCACCACCACCGAACTCCGACCACAACCACCACCTGACCTCCGACCACATACCACCTCATCCACCACCATCGACCTCCGACCCCACCCCACCACATCCATCACCTCCTCCATCGCCACATCCATCACCTCCTCCATCACCACATCCACCACCACCATCGACCACCGTCGACCATCACCACCACCGACCTCCGACCCACAACCACCACCGACCTCCGACCACAACCACCACATCCACCACCATCGACCTCCGACCACCACCACCACCACACCATCGACACATCACCTCATCGCCACATCCATCACCTCCCCATCGCCACATCCATCACCTCCTCCATCGCACATCCATCACCTCCTCCATCGCCACATCCATCACCTCCTCCATCGCCACATCCATCACCTCCTCCATCGCCACATCCATCACCTCCTCCATCGCCACATCCATCACCTCCTCCATCGCCACATCCATCACCTCCTCCATCACCACACTACCACCGCCGACCACCACCACCACCGACCACGCACCACCACCACCGACCACGAACCACCACCACTGACCACCTACACCTCCACCGACCATCACCACTACCATCTCCACCACTTCATCCACCACCGCCACAACCACCACCACTTCCACCACCATCATCATCGACCACCACCACCATCATCGACCATCGTCCATCTCCACCACATCCACCACCACCACCACATTCATCACTTCTTCCACCACCACATCCATCACTTCTTCCATCACCACATCCATCACCGACCACTGAGAAACAGATCCATCACCTCCTGCATCGCCAAATCCATCACCACATCCACCACCTACCACCGACCACGAACCACCACCTCCACCTCCTCCTGGTATAGAACCGCCGTTTTGTTCCCTGCTAACATAAAAGAGTCAGGAATCTAATCATTTTTGACTCATTGTATCATTTATTGATAATTATCGAAAATTCCAGACCTAAATCAGTAAACGTAGTTAAACCGACATTTTATAGAAAATGCATTAATCCCTCGAACGATCCCGTAAGTGTTCACCTCGAGCGAGTTGAATGGATTGTGCGATGATTACCAAGTATGGAAACCGATTATAAAACATCCATGTTTTATAATCCTCAATAATGCTTGCGAGTGTGCAGACCGTGTCGTCGAGACTCACATCCATCACCATCGCTCCATCGCCACATCCATCACCTCCTCCATCGCCACATCCATCACCTCCTCATCACCACACTACCATCGCCGCCACCACCACCACCGACCACGCACACCACCACCGACCACGCACCACCACCACCGACCACGACCACACACCATTGACCACCTCCACTCCACAGACCATCACCACTACCATCTCCACCACTTCATCCACCACCGCCACCACCACCACTTCATCCACCATCACCGACCACCACCATCAACAACCACCACCACCATCGACCACCATCGACCATCACCACCATCGACCACCATCGACCATCACCACCATCGACCACCATCGACCATCACCACCACCGACCTCCGACCACAACCACCACATCCACCACCATCGACAACCGACCACCACCACCACATCCATCACCTCCTCCATCGCCACATCCATCACCTCCTCCATCACCACATCCACCACCACCATCGACCACCGTCGACCATCACCACCACCGACCTCCGACCACAACCACCACATCCACCACCATCGACCTCCGACCACCACCACCACATCCATCACCTCCTCCATCGCCACATCCATCACCTCCTCCATCACCACATCCACCACCACCATCGACCACCGTCGACCATCACCACCACCGACCTCCGACCACAACCACCACCGACCTCCGACCACAACCACCACATCCACCACCATCGACCTCCGACCACCACCACCACCACATCCATCGCCACATCCATCACCTCCTCCATCGCCACATCCATCACCTCCTCCATCGCCACATCCATCACCTCCTCCATCGCCACATCCATCACCTCCTCCATCGCCACATCCATCACCTCCTCCATCGCCACATCCATCACTCCTCCATCACCCACCTCCACCGCCGACCACCACCACCACCGACCACGCACCCACCACCACCGACCACGAACCACCACCACTGACCACCTACACCTCCACCGACCATCACCACTACCATCTCCACCACTTCATCCACCACCGCCACCACCACCACCACATCCACCACCATCATCATCGACCACCACCACCATCATCGACCATCGTCCACCTCCACCACATCCACCACCACCACCACATTCATCACTTCTTCCACCACCACATCCATCACTTCTTCCATCACCACATCCATCACCGACCACTGAGAAACAGATCCATCACCTCCTGCATCGCCAAATCCATCACCACATCCACCACCTACCACCGACCACGAACCACCACCTCCACCTCCTCCTGGTATAGAACCGCCGTTTTGTTCCCTGCTAACATAAAAGAGTCAGGAATCTAATCATTTTTGACTCATTGTATCATTTATTGATAATTATCGAAAATTCCAGACCTAAATCAGTAAACGTAGTTAAACCGACATTTTATAGAAAATGCATTAATCCCTCGAACGATCCCGTAAGTGTTCACCGGAGCGAGTTGAATGGATTGTGCGATTGATTAACCAAGTATGGAAACCGATTATAAAACATCCATGTTTTTAATCCTCAATAATGCTTGCGAGTGTGCAGACCGTGTCGTCGAGACTCACAATGTGTGGAAATCTATTGTACTATCATTTTCAAAGGGAATTGTTTTAATAAACCAGAAAAAAGGGTGAAAATACTCAGTTTAGTTGAACGGTATTTGTGGATTGCGTACAATTTGTTACCATGGCAATCTACAGAATAGAAGTTTCTGATTTAAATATTATTCATAAACCTTATTCGGGTCAATTTTTACGCAGAACTGCTACCTATACTCCATTCGAGAAAGATGAAATTTTTCAAAATTGACAAAACTTTCGCGATTTTTATGAATCGAGAAATTCGAAGGGGGGAAAGTGAAGGAATGTGAGGAGTACATCGGAAAGGAATGCGACCTATCCGCCTCCCCTTTTCCACTCAACTAACAATTTACATTTCCCCCCCTTTACCCACAATCAAAGCGATCCAGGTTCACTCTAATTATCCATTGCACCGAAATGAATGTTTAAATTATTGAACCTTTTAGAGTATGTAGCACACTAGTTATTTATTGAATTTGGAGAATTTTTAATTAAAATTATATTAAATTTTTAATTATGTTTGTAATTTACATTAAGCTGTAAATTTGGCTTTATAATGTGGAGGGACATTAAGGCGGAGACGATTTTTGTTTGTTTCTGAGTCAATAGATCGCAGAAAATTCGGCCCCAAACGTTTTTTCATTTTTTTAGGTACTAAAAATGGTCCGATTTTTGTTCTGAAAAGCGCATTTTCATTCTTTCGGAAAACTCTAGACTCCTTTGGGAGCACTTTTATGGAAAAAAATTTTCTTGAGGAAAATCGGGAAAGGAATTTTCGAGAAAAACTTTTTTCGAAAAAACTAAGATATTCATTTTGTAGGGTATAACGAGCTGATTTCAAATCTGTAAATAATTTTAAAATCGGTTAAAAAACGTGGTCGTAATCTTTGTCACAAGCTTTGGAAAAAAGTTTTTCCGGAAAATTCAAAAATTTGACCATTTTTAGTGCCCATTATTGTTTGTTTCTGATTCAATAGAAAGAAGAACATTCGGCCCCAAACGTTTTTTCGCCTTTTTGGGCACTAAAAATGGTCCAATTTTTTTTCTGAAAAGCGCATTCTCATTGATTTGAAAAACTCTAGACTTATACGAGAGCACTTTTTTCGAAAAAAATTTTCTTCCGGAAAATCGGGAAACGAATTTTCCGGGAAAACTTTTTTTCAAAAAAATCAGGTATACGTTTTGTAGGGTACGACGAGCTGTTTCCAAATCTGTTGATAATTTTAAAATCGGTTAAAAAACGCCGTCGTAATCTCTGTTGCAAGATTTCGACGGTGCGTCTGGAGTCGTAAACTTAACTTATGACTCAAACTATCTCAAAAGAGAAAAAGTCTGGAGGACGAACCGACTGGAACTTTCTCAAAAAGTAGGTTCTCTCCATTGGCAGAGGTTATTTTTAGGGCATTTGAAAAAACACCTTTACCCTTAAACTTTTTCAAAGTTTCAGAACATATTCCTTGAATAAAATAAAAGTTTTCTTGTATCCACTATTTCGTTCTAGTTCCACCCTGATATCAAAATTGAACATTTTTATAAAAAGGAAAATACTTGGAAAGTTTTCTATTCGAGTAATATAATCACGAAAAAATTATAATAAAACTGGAAAGTTTTGAAGCTGAACAAAGAGTTCTGAGGAACAATATTGTGAAATGCTAAAATCTGAAATTAGTTTTCTGTCTGGACTTTTTCACCCTCACGATTATTAAATGAAAATCTTGAAATGAGGAAGGCCCTTTGGATTGAGCTCGAACATTGTTCTCTAGATTCCTTATCGTCTTCAGGCAAACAGTTTCCTCCCCCCACCTCCCCTCCCCACCGTCCCCCACCACCTCCCTAAGTGTTGTCCTTGTAGATAAGCGCCCACCTCAATCAGCTCTCTATCAATACCGACGAAATGTTGGTTTTAGCTCTTAGGATTATAATAAAGTACAAGGTGAAGACATAATTAGGCTCCTCAAGGCTCAATTATTATGCATAATGAGGAAACTTGATTTTAAAACTTATGGAAAGGCTTATTTTTTTTAAAAACCAAGATAAAATAGGTACCTATAAACGTTTTTTAAATTTAACAAAAGTTGATAAATCAGAGTTGGGCGAAATTTCTTGTATATAATTACGAATACAAAATTCATATTTCATTTTTGTAGAAATACGAATTAACAGTCCACTTAAAATGCGAATTCACAGTCCAGTTAAAAAAGTGAATTTACAGTTCAGTTTAAATGTGAATTCGCAGTCCAGTTAAAACTTTGAATTCACAGTCCAGTTAAAAAAGTGAATTCGCAGTCCAGTGTAAAAAGTGAATTCGCAGTCCAGTTAAAAAAGTGAATTCGCAGTCAAGTTAAAGAAGTGAATTCGCAGTCCAGTTAAAAAAGTGAATTTAGAGTTCAGTTAAAATGTGAATTCGCAGCCCAGTTCAAAATTTGAATTCACAGTCCAGTAAAAAAAGTTAATTCACAGTCCAGTTAAAAAAGTGAATTCGCAGTCCAGTGTAAAAAGTGAATTCGCAGTCCAGTTTAAAAAGTGAATTCGCAGTCCAGTTAAAAAATTGAATTCACAGTCCAGTTAAAATGTGAATTCGCAGTCCAGTTAAAATGTGAATTCACAGTTCAGTTAAAAATGCTAATTCACAGCCCAGTTGAAAACGTGAATTAAAAGTCCATTAAAAAAAGTGAATTCACAGTCAGTTAAAAAAGTGAATTCACAGTCAGTTAAAAAAGTAAATTCACAGTCCAGTTAAAAAAGTGAATTCACAGTCCAGTTAAAAAAGTGAATTCGCAGTCAAGTTAAAGAAGTGAATTCGCAGTCCAGTTAAAAAAGTGAATTTAGAGTTCAGTTAAAATGTGAATTCGCAGCCCAGTTCAAAATTTGAATTCACAGTCCAGTAAAAAAATTTAATTCCCAGTCCAGTTTAAAAAGCGAATTCGCCGTACAGTTAAAATGTGAATTCGCAGTCCAGTTAAAAAGCGAATTCACAGTCCAGTTAAAAAAGTGAATTCACAGTCCAGTTAAAAATGCGAATTCTCAGTCCAGTTAACAATGCGAATTCACAGTCCAGTTAACAATGCGAATTCACAGTCCAGTTAACAATGCGAATTCACAGTCCAGTTAAAAAAAAAAGTGAATTCGCAGTCCAGTTAAAAAAGTGAATTCGCTGTCCAGTTAAAAGTTATAATTCACAGTCCAGTTAAAAAAGTGAATTCACAGTCCAGTTAAAAAAGTGAATTCACAGTCCAGTTTAAAAAGTGAATTCGTAGTCCAGTGAAAAAACGAATTCACAGTCCAATTAAAATGTGAATTCGCAGTCCAGTTAAAATGTGAATTCACAGTTCAGTTAAAAATGCTAATTCACAGCCCAGTTGAAAACGTGAATTCACAGTCCAGTAAAAAAAGTGAATTCACAGTCCAGTTAAAAAAGTGAATTCACAGTCAGTTCAAAATTTGAATTCACAGTCCAGTTAAAAAAGTGAATTCACAGTCCAGTTAAAAATACGAATTCTCAGTCCAGTTAACAATGCGAATTCACAGTCCAGTTAACAATGCGAATTCACAGTCCAGTTAAAAAAAAGTGAATTCGCAGTCCAGTTAAAAAAGTGGATTCGAAGTCCAGTTAAAAATTTGAATTCACAGTCCACTTAAAATGTGAATTCGCAGTCCAGTTAAAAAATTGAATTCACAGTCCAGTTAAAATGTGAATTCGCAGTCCAGTTAAAATAGTGAATTCACAGTCCAGGTAAAAATTTGAATTCACAGTCCAGTTAAAAAAGTGAATTCGTAGTCCAGTTTAAAAAGTGAATTCGCAGTTCAGTTAAAAAAGTGAATTCGCAGTTCAGTTAAAAAAGTGAATTCGTAGTCCAGTTAAAAAACGAATTCACAGTCCAGTTAAAATGCGAATTCACAGTTCAGTTAAAATGTGAATTCGCAGTCCAGTTAAAAATTTGAATCCACAGTCCAGTTAAAAAAGTGAAATCGCAGTCCAGTTTAAAAAGTGAATTCGCAGTCCAGTTAAAATGCAAATTCACAGTCTAGTTAAAGTGTGAATTCACAGTCCAGTTAAAAACGTGAATTCCCAGTTCATTCAGTAAGTCTTAATCCTGAGGTTCATAACCAGTTGTATAATAATCTAATTCTATTTTTCGATCAGGAGAAAGGTGGAAATCAAATCTCCCCAAAATAGTCCGCACAATCGATCCTGTCATTTATATATTCCTTAATTTAACCTCGAAGCATAATTTTCCTCTCGAAGGAACCTTTTTCCGAGTAGACAAACCTAGGAATTTTAGGAACTAGTAATTAATGCCTTATGAGATCCATAACTACCAGAGGTCCTTTACATTCATAATTTTCGTAAATTGGAATTTCAATAAAAATTCTCATCTTACAATAATAGAAAATCTCGATGTTTGAAGGTTCTTTTATTAAATTCCAAGAAATATTTTTCAGGTAAAAAAGAGTTTTTATGAAAAGAGAAATTCTATATCTTTTACCGACTAATTTCTTCATTAATATTTATTAAGATAATTATAAATTTGGGAGGAAAAAAGGTTGAAAACAAATATTAAAAAGGTCGACTCATTAAATAATTTTTTTTTAATTTCAAAGTTGAACTAGGGTGGTTGAAAAGGGAGAGGTTTGAGAGGTTTCGTCATTTAAGATGTATCTTATCTGGGAGCCTCTCTAAATCCATCTGATGAGCTCCCTTATCTATTTCTTTCACACTCATCTGCTTCATGAATTCTTATCTGGGTTTTAGTAGTTCCACCCCTTTTCCACAGTTACGATTCAACCTAAAAGCGAAGTTCGTGAGGTTGGTTTTACGTTGATTTGATCCGAAACCATCCACCTTCCCCCTCTACCATCCCTTGTATTCCCCTCACCTCCCTTTTTCATATCATCATGTTTTTTCTGGTCATTCAATGGCACTTTTGAGTTTTGCTCCCTGTGATAAAGATAACATATTCAAAATACTGGGATTAGTATTAACAGAAGACGGCGAAAATTTTATTCATAAATACGAATACGAATCCAGTTGAATTGTGAATTCACAGTCCAGTTAAACTGTGAATTCACAGTCCGGTTAAACTGTGAATTCACCACAATTCACAGTCCAGTTATTTTTGTGAATTCACAGTCCAGTTATTTTTGTGAATTCACAATTCACAGTCCAGTTATTTTTGTGAATTCACAATTCACAGTCCAGTTATTTTTGTGAATTCACAATTCACAGTCCAGTTATTTTTGTGAATTCACAATTCACAGTCCAGTTATTTTTGTGAATTCACAATTCACAGTCCAGTTATTTTTGTGAATTCGCAATTCACAGTCCAGTTATTTTTGTGAATTCGCAATTCACAGTCCAGTTATTTTTGTGAATTCACAATTCACAGTCCAGTTATTTTTGTGAATTCACAATTCACAGTCCAGTTATTTTTGTGAATTCACAATTCACAGTCCAGTTATTTTTTGTGAATTCACAATTCACAGTCCAGTTATTTTTGTGAATTCACAATTCACAGTCCAGTTATTTTTTGTGAATTCACAATTCACAGTCCAGTTATTTTTTGTGAATTCACAATTCACAGTCCAGTTATTTTTTGTGAATTCACAATTCACAGTCCAGTTATTTTTGTGAATTCACAATTCACAGTCGTTTTTTGTGAATTCACATAGTCCAGTTATTTTTGTGAATTCACAATTCACAGTCCAGTTATTTTTGTGAATTCACAATTCCTTGTGATTCACCGCCCAGTTATTTTTTGTGAATTCACAATTCACAGTGATCCAGCCTAGTTTTTGTGAATTCACAATGACGATGTGAATTCAACGTCCCAGTTATTTGTTGTGAATTCACAATTACGATGTGAATTCAAGTCCAGTTAATGTTGTGAATTCGACAATTCACAGTCCAGTTATTTTTTGTGAATTCACAATTCACAGTCCAGTTAAAGTGTGAATTCACAATTACGATGTGAATTCAACGTCCAGTTAAAGTGTGAATTCACAATTACGATGTGAATTCAACGTCCAGTTAAAGTGTGAATTCACAATCACGATGTGAATTCATAGTCCAGTTAAAATGTGAATTCACAATCACGATGTGAATTCATAGTCCAGTTAAAATGTGAATTCACAATCACGATGTGAATTCATAGTCCAGTTAAAGTGTGAATTCACAATTGCCTTGTGAATTCATAGTCCAGTTAAAGTGTGAATTCACAATTGCCTTGTGAATTCATAGTCCAGTTAAAGTGTGAATTCACAATTACCTTGTGAATTCATAGTCCAGTTAAAGTGTGAATTCACAATTACCTTGTGAATTCATAGTCCAGTTAAAGTGTGAATTCACAATTACCTTGTGAATTCATAGTCCAGTTAAAGTGTGAATTCACAATTACGATGTGAATTCAACGTCCAGTTAAAGTGTGAATTCGCAATTACGATGTGAATTCACAATCAAGTTGAAGTGTGAATTCGCAATTACCTTGTGAATTCATAGTCCAGTTAAAGTGTGAATTCACAATTACGATGTGAATTCAAAGTCCAGTTAAAGTGTGAATTCACAATTACGATGTGAATTCAAAGTCCAGTTAAAGTGTGAATTCACAATTACGATGTGAATTCATAGTCCAGTTAAAGTGTGAATTCACAATTACGATGTGAATTCACAATCCAGTTTAAATGTAACTACACAATTACGATGTGAATTCACAATCCAGTTTAAATGTAACTACACAATTACGATGTGAATTCAAAATTCAGTTAAAATGTGAATTCACAATTACGATGTGAATTCACCGCCCAGTTAAAGTGTGAATTCACAATTACGATGTGAATTCACAGTCCAGTTTAAGTGTGAATTACAATTACGATGTGAATTCATAGTCCAGTTAAGGTTTAGGCGAATCGAATTATGGCTTTCGATTAGGTCGGTGTTGGTATAGAAAATATTTAAATAAATTAAACAATTGAAAGAGAAACGGCGCTGAAAACGTTAAGTAAATTGAGGACTGAATAAACGAAGGATCCGGGGAGGAAGGATGTTTCCACAGCGCACATTACGTTTAATGACAGTTTCTTGCTTTGCTGAATAAATTATTATTAAACGAAGGAACAGTCTCCAGCACTCGTTTTAATTATTGTTTCCTTTTAGCATTCGAAAAGATTTCGTCTCTTTTTCTCTCGCAAAAAAACATTTCCTGTTTTAAAATATCTTTCCGTCAACGACCTTCGTTTTTGGGTTTTTTAAACGTTGATTTACAAAATACAATGCAAAAATAGAGGTTATTTTTGTTAATTTTTTTTGTTCTGGAAAGTTTCCCTTGTAATTTCGGTAGAAAGAAGCACAGCCTAGGCGAAATTTCAAATAAGGAAAACTCGAAAAGCTTCTTTTCCTCAAAAATCGGGCACAACAATGATATAACCGATCATTCAAATATTTTCAATGAGATTTTGTTTTCTTTGATCTAAGGGACACATCTTTATAGAAACGTTTCATCCTTTTTTTGTAGGATAAGAGCAAATATCGCCGGAAACATAATATTGGAATAAGATGGATTATTAACAACAACGATATACATGAGTCGTACCCCAGTCCAGTCAATCTAAGCCCGAAAAGGGCAAATAAAAAAAAGGTATTTTGTTTATATACGGAAATTTGTAGCGATAGGTCCCCTGATTAACCACCAAAAAGTGCCCTACCGAAACCAGTCGGGAAAAGTGTCTAGAGCGTTTTTAAGGTGATTTTTTTCGTTTTTTCTGAAATATCTCGAAAACCGTTAGTCGTAGGCGAAATAATAATTAGTACAAAATTAAAGATAATTGAATTTTCTATAATTTTGAGCTTATATGATTTTTTCGTAGGACCAAACGTTTCTGAGCTACGAGGTCGCAAAAAAACCGGGGTTTCTATTTTGACCGTTTTCTATTTAAGAAAAACTCGAAAATCCTGCTTTTTTGTCGCCTCGTAGCTCAGGAACGGTTCATCTTACAAAAAATCTTATAAAATCAAATTTGCAGCAAATTATATAGGCTTTAATTTTGTTTTTATAAAATTTTTTGAAATTTCAATTTTTGAATGAAATTTGTTATTAATTTTTTTGAAATTTACCCCCACCCCTGCCTTTTGATCGTTAATTGTTTTTTAAAGTCGTTTTTTAAAGGTAATTAAATTCTCTACAACTTTTATTAATTACACTTTTTTGATTAAATGATGTCTTATGTCCTTCAGAGGTCAGAATAAAAAACCCGGTTTTTTTGCAACCTCGTAGCTCAGAAACGTTTGGTCCTACGAAAAAATCATATTAGCTCAAAATTATAGAAAATTCAATTATCTTTAATTTTGTACTAAATATTATTTCGCCTACGACTAACGGTTTTCGAGATATTGCAGAAAAAACGAAAAAAATCACCTTAAAAACGCTCTAGACACTTTTCCCTACGGGCTTCGGTAGGGGACTTTTTTGAGGTTAATCAGGGGACCTACCCCTACAATTCCCGTATATAAACAAAATACCTTTTTATTTTTTTTTATTTGCCCTTTTCGGGCTTAGATTGACTGGACTACCCCTAAGAGAAAATATTGTAAAGGTCCATGGAGTGCTAGTGAACAATAGTACATTGTCTCTTATAATCCTACATCCGCTCATAAATAACTCAAGCCGTCATCTAGGTCGTTAGTTTTGTTGATTTGTGATTGACAAGTTTCAAAAACTTGCTTTTCATTTGGGTAAAAAATGCATTTTCTAGAATCTATTGTTGAATAAATTTGTTTAGAATTATGCATTTTGTTCTAAATAGAGTGTATGCCACGTTGGTGTTTCACACCCGTTAAATCTGGGCGGCCAGGGCGTATGATCTACGTGTTAATTATAACTGTTCATCGAAGCGGATTGTTAAACAGTTGTTCATTATCGGACGCTTACTTGTTTACCCTCTTTTATCATTAACTTTTTTTCTCCCTCTTTCCCTCGATTTTAAGGCTATCAGCTTTTAAGCTATGCCAGCCTTGATACATGAAAACCCTCGATTTTTAATTATTTCTTTTATTTTGAAAGAAATGCCAAGAAATATCGGTAAAATGGAGACTGAAATATTTGATTTGGCATTTTGTAAAAACATCGTAGGAAAGCGTTTTTGAAGGGTGGAAGTGAAAAGGGAATCTATTCTTGGATTTTTTCCAGATTCCAATTTGCTGAATCACTCAGTTTTAGGAATAGTCTCCAGTTGGGAGAAATTTTGTTATAAATTAAAATTAAAATCTATTCATATTTAAAGATGTGAATACACTTATCAATGCTGAAATAGCTACAAAACTGATAGCCTTTATTTAAATAATGTGAATACAAATTTATTGTTATTTACTAATTTTCTTACTTATCTTAATTTTCCTACTAATCACACTTGAAGTGTGAATTCACAATGTAGTTAAGTAATTCGCAGTACAGTTAATCTTTGAATTCACAGTCTAGTTAAAAACTCGAGTTGACCTGTGAATTGATGGTTTAGTTAAGAGTTATAGTTAATCCGTGAATTCACAGTCTAGTTGAGAATTCCAGTTAAATTGTGAATTCATGGCCTATTTAAAAATTCCAGTTAACCTGTGAATTCCCAGTCTAGTTAAGAATTCTAGTTAACCTGTGAATTCCAGTCTTAACTCGTAACAATTTTAACTCGTTAACCTGTGAATTCCAGTTAACCTGTGAATTCTCAGTCGAGTTAAAATTCCAGTTAACCTGTGAATTCCCAGTCTAGTTCAGAATTCTAGTTAACCTGTGAATTCCCAGTCAAGTTAAAATTCCAGTTAACCTGTCAATTCCCATTCGAGTTTAAATTCCAGTTAATCCGTGAATTTACGGTCTAGTTAAAAATTCCAGTTAACCTTTGAATTCTAGTTAAGTTGTGAATTCCTAATCGAGTTAAGAATTCTAGTTAACCTGTGAATTTCCAGTCGAGTTAAAAATTCCAGTTAACCTGTCAATTCATGGTTTAGTTAAGAATTCTAGTTAACCTGTGAATTCCCAGTCAAGTTAAAATTCCAGTTAACCTGTCAATTCCCATTCGAGTTTAAATTCCAGTTAATCTGTGAATTTTCGGTCTAGTTAAAAATTCCAGTTAACCTGTGAATTCCCAGTCTATTTCAGAATTCTAGTTAACCTGTGAATTCCCAGTCAAGTTAAAATTCCAGTTAACCTGTCAATTCCCATTCGTGTTTAAATTCCAGTTAATCCGTGAATTTACGGTCTAGTTAAAAATTCCAGTTAACCGGTGAATTCTAGTTAAGTTGTGAATTCCTAATCGAGTTAAGAATTCCAGTTAACCTGTCAATTCATGGTTTAGTTAAGAATTCTAGTTAACCTGTGAATTCCCAGTCAAGTTAAAATTCCAGTTAACCTGTCAATTCCCATTCGAGTTTGAATTCCAGTTAATCCGTGAATTTTCGGTCAAGTTAAAAATTCCAGTTAACCTGTGAATTCTAGTTAAGTTGTGAATTCCTAATCGAGTTAAGAATTCTAGTTAACCTGTGAATTCCCAGTCAAGTTAAAATTCCAGTTAACCTGTCAATTCCCATTCGAGTTTGAATTCCAGTTAATCCGTGAATTTTCGGTCAAGTTAAAAATTCCAGTTAACCTGTGAATTCTAGTTAAGTTGTGAATTCCTAATCGAGTTAAGAATTCTAGTTAACCTGTGAATTCCCAGTCAAGTTAAAATTCCAGCTAACCTGTCAATTCCCATTCGAGTTTAAATTCCAGTTAATCCGTGAATTTTCGGTCAAGTTAAAAATTCCAGTTAACCTGTGAATTCTAGTTAAGTTGTGAATTCCTAATCGAGTTTAGAATTCTAGTTAACCTGTGAATTCCCAGTCTAGTTAAGAATTCCAGTTAACCTGTTAATTCACACTAGTTAAGAATTGCAGTTGACCTGTGAATTCACACTAGTTAGGAATTCCAGTTAACCTGTGAATTTACATTCCAGTTAAAAATTCCAGTTAACCTGTGAATTCCCAATCTAGTTAAGAATTCCAGTTAACCTGTGAATTCCCAGTCTAGTTAAAAATTCCAGTTAACCTGTGAATTCCCAGTCGAGTTAAAATTAAAGTTAATCCGTGAATTTACGGTCTTGTTAAAAATTCCAGCTATCCTGTGAATTCATGGTCTAGTTAAAAATTCCAGTTAACCTGTGAATTCCCAATCTAGTTTGGAATTCCAGTTAACCTGTCAATTCACAGTCTAGTTAAAAATTCTAGTTAACCCGTGAATTCGCAGTCTAGTTAAAAATTCCAGTTAACCTGTGAATTCACAGTATAGTTAAGAATTCTATTTAACCTGTGAATTACAGTTAACCTGTGCATTCCCAGTCGAGTTAAAATTAAAGTTAATCCGTGATTTTACGGTCTTGTTAAAAATTCTAGTTAACCTGTGAATTCTAGTTAAGTTATGAATTCCTAATGGAGTTAAAAATTCTAGTTAACCTGTGAATTCCCAGTCGAGTTAAAAATTCCAGTTAACCTGTGAATTCATGGTCTAGTTAAGAATTCATGTTAACCTGTCAATTCACAGTCTAGTTAAAAATTCTAGTTAACCCGTGAATTCGCAGTCTAGTTAAAAATTCCAGTTAACCTGTGAATTCATGGTCTAGTTAAGAATTCATGTTAACCTGTCAATTCACAGTCTAGTTAAAAATTCTAGTTAACCCGTGAATTCGCAGTCTAGTTAAAAATTCCAGTTAACCTGTGAATTCACAGTATAGTTAAGAATTCTATTTAACCTGTGAATTACAGTTAACCTGTGCATTCCCAGTCGAGTTAAAATTAAAGTTAATCCGTGATTTTACGGTCTTGTTAAAAATTCTAGTTAACCTGTGAATTCTAGTTAAGTTATGAATTCCTAATCGAGTTAAAAATTCTAGTTAACCTGTGAATTCCCAGTCGAGTTAAAAATTCCAGTTAACCTGTGAATTCATGGTCTAGTTAAGAATTCATGTTAACCTGTCAATTCACAGTCTAGTTAAAAATTCTAGTTAACCCGTGAATTCGCAGTCTAGTTAAAAATTCCAGTTAACCTGTGAATTCACAGTCTAGTTAAGAATTCTAACCTGTGAATTCACAGTCTAGTTAAGAATTCTAACCTGTGAATTCACAGTCTAGTTAAGAATTCTAACCTGTGAATTCACAGTCTAGTTAAGAATTCTAACCTGTGAATTCACAGTCTAGTTAAGAATTCTAACCTGTGAATTCACAGTCTAGTTAAGAATTCTAACCTGTGAATTCACAGTCTAGTTAAGAATTCTAACCTGTGAATTCACAGTCTATTTAAGAATTCTAACCTGTGAATTCACAGTCCAGTTAAGAATTCTAACCTGTGAATTCACAGTATAGTTAAGAATTCTAACCTGTGAATTCACAGTATAGTTAAGAATTCTATTTAACCTGTGAATTACAGTTAACCTGTGCATTCCCAGTCGAGTTAAAATTAAAGTTAATCCGTGATTTTACGGTCTTGTTAAAAATTCTAGTTAACCTGTGAATTCTAGTTAAGTTATGAATTCCTAATCGAGTTAAGAATTCTAGTTAACCTGTGAATTCCCAGTTGAGTTAAAAATTCCAGTTAACCTGTGAATTCATGGTCTAGTTAAGAATTCATGTTAACCTGTCAATTCACAGTCTAGTTAAAAATTCTAGTTGACCCGTGAATTCGCAGTCTAGTTAAAAATTCCAGTTAACCCGTGAATTCACAGTCTAGTTAAAAATTCCAGTTAACCTGTGAATTCACAGTCTAGTTAAAAATTCCAGTTAACCTGTGAATTCACAGTCCAGTTAAGAATTCTAACCTGTGAATTCACAGTCTTGTTAAGAATGCTAACCTGTGAATTCACAGTCTAGTTAAGAATTCTATTTAATCCGTGAGTTTACAGTATATTTAAAAATTCCAGCTTACCTGGCCCAACTCCGACACTTTTTAGACAAATTCCCCTCTACTCACTAATAAAGATGGTTTATTTTTATTTATTTATACTTTATTTATTTATTTTTTTTCAAAGAAATCTTATTTGTATTCATGAGATAATATAACACGGAAACTTTATTTCAACTTTAACCGGAATCGGGTGAAATAAATAAATCAGGTGAATTTGCATTTTAGAAACTTATCCTGTACCATTGCCAGTGTTCAACTTCTGACACTATGACACAAAATCGCTCACAATTCACAAATTTTTGAAAATCGAGCCTTTTTTAGTAAAATGAAGTGTTAAAAAAATTTAAAGATTTCCGTGCGTAGGACGTTTTAAATAAAAATAAACGAAGATTTGTGTCTCTCTAGGGGAAAAAAAGTACTTTGTAAAATCTTACAAAGTTATCGCACTTTTTCAAACAATGATATAGCCCATTTATCTAACCTGTACAATACCGTCCCTAACTGAGAATTGCTCGATAACCCAAAAGATCTGAAAGAAGAGGAGGTTTTAAGTGCGCTCCAAGAAATCAATGTCAGCCTTAACCACTCGAGTGAGCGGGAAAAAGGGGGAACGGCCTCCTAAGGTAGCGAGCATTCATTATTCCCTATAGCAACGAAAGATCCTCAACCCTCTTAAGAAGTTCCCCGATTGTTTTCAATTTTCATAAACTATCACGTAGGATAAAAATCAAATAAACCAATTATCCTGATAGTCCAGTCAATCTAAGCCTGGGGGTAAAAAAAACGTATTTTGTTTATCTACGGAAAGTAGGGGTAGGTCCCCTGATTAACCACAAAAAAGTCTCCTACAGAAACCCGTCGGGAAAAGTGTCTAGAGCGTTTTTAAGGTGATTTTTTTTCGTTTTTTCTGCAATATCTCGAAAACCGTTAGTCGTAGGCGAAATAATATTTAGTATAAAATAAAAGATAATTAAATTTTCTATAATTTTGAGCTAATATGATTTTTTCGTAGGACCAAACGTTTCTGAGCTACGAGGTCGCGAAAAAACCGGGGTTTCTATTTTGACCTCTAAATGACATAAGACGTCATTTAATCAAAAAATTGTACTTAATAAAAGTTGTAGGGAATTTAATTACCTTTAAAAAACGACTCTCAAAAAACAAAAAACGATCAATAGGCAGGGGTGGGGGTAAATTTCAAAAAAATTCAAAACAAATTTCATACTAAAATTGAAATTTCAAAAAATTTTATAAAAAACAAAATTAAAGCCTATAAAATTTGCTGCACATTTGATTTAATAAGATTTTTTTTAAGACCAACCGTTCCTGAGCTACGAGGCGACAAAAAAGCGGGATTTTCGAGTTTTTCCTATGAAAAAAGTCAGATTTTAGAAAAGTCGGAAAAAAATCAAGGAAGGAGATATCCCATCAAAAAAGCGTACTAAGTAAACGTTGTAGAGAATTCAATTTCCATTTAAAATCAACTATTGAGAAGCAATTAACGATCAACATGTAGGAGTGGGGGTAAATTTAAAAAAACACAATTTTAACCCCAGAAGGACCTGTCGCCTCGTAGCTCAGTTACGTTTGGTCCTACAGAAAATCTTACTAGGTCAAATTTGTAGCAAATTTAATACTCTTTAATGTTGTATCTATACAATTTTTCGAAATTTCAATTTTTGAATGAAATTTTGTTTTTTAATTTTTTGAAATTTACCCCCCACCCCTGCCTATTGATAGTTAATTGTTTTTTTAAGAGTTGTTTTTTAAAGGTAATTAAATTCTCTACAACTTTCATTAAATACTTTTTTTTGATTAAATGACGTCTTATGTCCTTTAGAGGTCAAAATAGGAAACCCCGGTTTTTTTGTGACCTCGTAGCTCAGAAACGTTTGGTCCTACAAAAAATCATATTAGTTAAAAATTATAGCAAATTTAATTATCTTTAATTTTGTACTAAACATTATTTCGTCTACGACTAATGGTTTTCGAGATATTACAGAAAAAACGAAAAAAAAAATCCCCTTAAAAACGCTCGTCCTAATACGAAGTTTTTCTCTCTAAGTTTATTTTCAACAGAAG
>JAGWEN010001206.1:0-36101 GCA_018703685.1 Orius laevigatus
TTTGTTCTGCTTCTGACAGGCGTGCTTTGTCGTTTGACACATGCAATTACGATACTGGGACTTTAGGACCTTTTGGCTAACCTTTGATTTTTAGCTGATTTCCGTAGGAAAGTAGGCTATTGAGGTCGTCACGGTGGCTCCCAGGCCAGGGGCTTATATATTAGTAATCAGGAAGCTCTGGGGATCACGAAAATATAGGGGGTTCCTTTCAAGTAAAAAGTATATATATGTCGTGGTGTGACGACATGTCTTTGGTCAAATGGACGGGAAACACGTGCTTTCGTGTCGTCATATGCTCGCATTCTTGCTTTTCCCAAAAGTTAATTCAAATGATAAGAGAAAAGGGCGGCCGCTCGCCTTTGATAGGAGGTTGTACGGTGCCCACCGGTTGTGAACGGCCGGTTGAAGAGTGGGTACTGGGTCGCCATGTTTGTTATTGAAGGGTGATGGTTAACCCACGTGGGTTGCCGTGCGAGTCACTTTGATCTGTTTTGGGTGATCTTGGATCTTTCTTGGTTTATCTTTTAGTTTAAAAGTGAGAGTGGGAAAAGTAAGGAAGTGAACTAGCCCGTTTCCATTGCCTGGGCCATTTTATCATGTCGGACAACGTCGGTTCAGCACTCACCGAAGCCGCTTCCAAGGCTGAAGGTGGAACTGGGGCCCTTGGGCTTATCTTAGGCCAACACATATATTTTTTTTTTCAAAAGGATGTGCAACGGTGACGTCATTGGTCAGATTGACGTCACCAAATTTGCACCACAGGGCCTTAGGAGGCATCAAACTACCATTTTTTTCTGTCCATGTGATTTTAGCGTAAAGAGGGGCGCGGGTTAAGGCAAACAGTTTTACGATGTATTAAAGTTTATTGCGACACTAAAGTACCCTTCAACTATAATATTCATTCTCATTACTGGCTCACAAGGTAGTGAAATCACCGCAAAATTAATTGTCGTAAGGATGTGTAAAATATGATGGCTATAATAGAAGTCCAGGTTATATTCCCCAGTTTGAATCTAAAACCACGTTCTATTTACGGTTTTTTTTTTTTTAATATTCGCTTTGTACTGAGAAATTAATTTTAAAAAGCAATTATTTTAAAAATTTAAATATTGACCTTTTAAAAAAATCCTCTTATATTCAAATTTCTGGATTCTTGGAACATGAAAGCTAATGGAAATAAAATCAAATTACAAAAGGGGTTTTCTGGGTGTGCGTGAAATCCGGAGGATTCCTACAATTATTTGATTGAATTTTGTCAAGCCCCAGAGGCGCGGCCGTGAACCAATATTTTAGCCTCTCTCCCCGAAAATCCTCCCATCATATCCCTAATTAGTCGATTTTAGCTCCCTAAAACTCCTGACCATCCAGGACATCATATGAGATCCCACTATAAAAAGTTGAATTAAACATAAAATAGGTCTTTTTGTATCTGCTGTACATATTTGCTTCATTTTATCGTCGAAAAGATGTAAAAAACAATTAGAGGGTTTAGGCTAAATAAGAAGAAAATAGAACTGTCGTTTTGACGTTTGAAGATTACATGCTTATTCCAACCCCATTCGTCTACCATCGCCCTTCGGCTTTTCCAAACTCGGAGAGGAGCTTATTTTTTAATACTTGTTCCTCGTATTCTTGTCCCCCTTATTATAAGAATGTACTTTACTCCTGTACAGTACAATCAATTAGATCTGATAGGCGGAAACCGAAAGACGAGGCAATTTTTTTTATTCCCTCAGTACGAAAGGGAAAAAAGCTTTTTCCAAGTAATTTAAAAAATTAATTTTTCATTTATTTCCAAATAATTCAATTTAGAGTGTTATCTTGATTGTAGTTTCATAAGTCGTTTTTGTTCGATAGGAGGAATCGTTCAATATTGGCATAAACCCTTGGCTTTAATCGTAATTGACAGCCAATTTGTTCCCAAGTTAGTTAAGGAGTAATTTGATAAATTAACGGATGGCGGTTAATCAGCTTATATCGAGTTGACTGCACGTATCTATAAACAGGTAATACTTAGTTCCACATCAATACGATACATTTGAGATCTCGTGTTTTAGAATTGAGGTATTTATTAGTTCATTGTGACCTTTACTATGGGATTTTAAAATCGTGACGACGGATCAATCAACGCGAGTCTCAACCTCGACATAAATAAAAAAAAGTGACTTGTTTCCAACCTTAGATGTCTCCTTAGGTCGTCCCTCTATCAATTCTTAGGTCATCCCTCTATCAATCCTTAGGTCGTCCCTCTATCAATCCTTAGGTCGTCCCTCTATCATTCCTTAGGTCGTCCCTCTATCATTCCTTAGGTCGTCCCTCTCTCAATCCTTAGGTCGTTCCTCTATCAATCCTTAGGTTGGCCCTAAATTCATCCTTAGGTCGTCCCTATATCAATCCTTAGGTCGTCCCTCTATCATTCCTTAGGTCGTCCCTCTATCAATCTTTAGGTCGTCCCTCTATCATTCCTTAGGTCGTCTATCTATCAATCCTTAGGTCGCCCCTTTATTATTCCTTAGGTCATCCCTCTACCAATCCTTAGGTCGTCTATCTATCAATCCTTAGGTCGTCCCTCTATCATTCCTTAGGTCGTCCCTCTATCAATCTTTAGGTCGTCTATCTATCAATCCTTAGGTCGTCCCTCTATCAATCCTTAGGTCGTCCCTCTATCATTCCTTAGGTCATCCCTCTACCAATCCTTAGGTCGTCCCTCTATCAATCCTTAGGTCGTCCCTCTATCATTCCTTAGGTCGTCCCTCTATCAATCCTTAGGTCGTCCCTCTATCATTCCTTAGGTCGTCTCTCTATCAATCCTTAGGTCGTCCATTTATTTTTCCTTAGTCGTCCCTCTATCAATCCTTAGGTCGTCCCCTCTATCATTCCTTAGGTCGTCCCTTTATTATTCCTTAGGTCGTCCTCTATCATTCCTTAGGTCGTCCCTCTATCATTCTTAGGTCGTCCCTCTATCATCTTTAGGTCGTCTATCTATCAATCCTTAGGTCGTCCCTCTATCAATCCTTAGGTAGCCCTCTATCATCCTTAGGTCATCCTATACCAATCCTTAGGTCGTCCCTATATCAATCCTTAGGTCGTCCCTCTATCATCCTTAGGTCGTCCCTCTATCAATCTTAGGTCGTCCCTCTATCATCCTTAGGTCGTCTATCTATCAATCCTTAGGTCGTCCATTTATTTTTTCCTTATGTCGTCCCTCTATCATTCCTTAGGTCGTCCCTCTATCATTCCTTAGGTCGTCCCTTTATTTTTCCTTAGGTCGTCTATCTATCAATCCTTAGGTCGTCCCTCTATCATTCCTTAGGTCGTCCCTCTATCATTCCTTAGGTCGTCCCTCTATCATTCCTTAGGTCGTCCCTCTATCATTCCTTAGGTCGTCTATCTATCAATCCTTAGGTCGCCCCTTTATTATTCCTTAGGTCATCCCTCTACCAATCCTTAGGTCGTCTATCTATCAATCCTTAGGTCGTCCCTCTATCATTCCTTAGGTCGTCCCTCTATCAATCTTTAGGTCGTCTATCTATCAATCCTTAGGTCGTCCCTCTATCAATCCTTAGGTCGTCCCTCTATCATTCCTTAGGTCATCCCTCTACCAATCCTTAGGTCGTCCCTATATCAATCCTTAGGTCGTCCCTCTATCATTCCTTAGGTCGTCCCTCTATCAATCTTTAGGTCGTCCCTCTATCATTCCTTAGGTCGTCTATCTATCAATCCTTAGGTCGTCCATTTATTTTTCCTTATGTCGTCCCTCTATCAATCCTTAGGTCGTCCCTCTATCATTCCTTAGGTCGTCCCTTTATTTTTCCTTAGGTCGTCTATCTATCAATCCTTAGGTCGTCCCTCTATCATTCCTTAGGTCGTCCCTCTATCATTCCTTAGGTAATCCCTCTATCATTCCTTAGGTCGTCCCTCTACCATTCCTTAGGTCGTCCCTCTATCATTCCTTAGGTCGTCCCTCTATCAATCCTTAGGTCGTCCCTCTATCAATCCTTAGGTCGTGCCTCTATCATTCCTTAGGTTGGCCCTAAATCCATCCTTAGGTCGTCCCTCTATCAATTCTTAGGTCGGCCCTATTTCCAGGACCTTATAAGACCTATTAAGTAAGTATATTATGCATTAAAATAATTTACATTGGTACGCACATATTCTTGGATATGACAAAGCAGGAAAAATTGTATATAGCTTTCTTCTGGAAATACATATATCTTTTTATTAATTATTTATTAGTTTGAAGATATATATATTTTTTTTAAAATATAATGAATAGAATGTCCAATTATGTTTGGCTTGTTCACTTTTGGTTGGATTAAACGATTTAGGAAGCGGAAATCGTATATGGGACTTAGTTCGCCGGCGTGACGAACGCGGCAGCACCTCCCTGCAGGGCCTCGGTATCTCTTTCCGAATTTTTCCCCTCCGATTTTTTCACGATAAAAATACACCTTTACAAAAGGTAGGTAAACGAGGTTGTTAAGGGAGAAAAAGGGAAAAAAAGAAAAGGGTCACTCAGGTCACACCTGTCCCTCTATTGGCCGCCGTTCGACCCGCCCAGCCCAACCCACTTCCAATCAACCGACAAAATTCCAATACCCCTTTCACGCCCAATACCCATAACATAAAAAAAAAAGAAAAAAAATTATCGTACATTGAAGAATCTCAATATAGACGACCTTACGTATTTAAACCGTTTAAATTCTTGTTTCCTCATGACTGCGGCGCCCTCTTCATTGTGGCTAATCGCCTAATTAAATTACACTTGACTCCAACGAATCCTGGATAAAACTTGACGCCGGAACTAATCCTAGATTACGATATTCTGTACGATTTGTACCGAAGATCCATGCTTAGGTATACAATTATTGTGTTCCTCCCTATATTATAATGAAAAGGGAACAAAAAGTGGATTTCGCCATATTGCTGCAACACGTTTGGCCACGTGCTCCTTTGTAGGATTCGCCTCTTTAGTCACCAATATCCAAACTTTTGAACCATTAAATACGCATTTTTCTATTTTCGAAGGAAAAGGGAATGATGTGGTGTTGATGGGTGTAGGTTTTAAAAGCGATGAGTGGCATTTTCTCCAGTTTCCAGAAAAAACTGTTGGTTTTTTTGAAAAATTTCATTTGAATTTTAGTTTTAGAATACATTAATATAGGTCGCCAAGAATTCATTTTTTTGAAAATAATAAAAATTTGAAAATCATAAACTAAAGGAAATGGGAATGCTGTGGTGTTGATGGGTGTAGGTTTTAAAAGCGATGAGTTACAAAAACTCTTTTTTTTTCTCCAATGTCCAGACAAAACTGTTGGTTTTTTTGAAAAATTTCATTTGAATTTTAGTTTTAGAATACATTAATATAGGTCGCCAAGAATTCATTTTTTTGAAAATGATAAAAATTTGAAAATCATAAACTAAAGGAAATGGGAATGCTGCGGTGTTGATGGGTGTAGGTTTTAAAAGCGATGAGTGACAAGAACTCTGTAATGCAATACAAATAGACGTTAACTTTGACACGGGAGCGCACATTAAAAGACGAAGGAGGATCGGAATGAGGGGCCTTCTGAGAGATTTAATTAAATTTAATTAGGGTTGAAAACATATAAGAAAATGTGACAGACCCTTAAGTAACTTGAACTGGTGTAATGTCTTTAAAATCAACGTGAGACGTTGATACTTGAAAACCAAGTTGGGTTTCATTTCATCAAATATGTTAAAATAAAACTTTTAGTCGATTAATGGACACCAGAGCTTTTTTTCCGAGGGTTTAAAGTTTTTGGTCGATTTGGATGGACGTCATAAATCTGGGGAGAAAAAGTTAGTGACAGGAGGAGAGGGACCTGGGCAAATCATTTCTTCGCAACCAAGATAGTGGCTCGCCTGAAACGCGTTTTTCAAACTGAAAATTAATACTCGCGCGGGTGGCTATAATGAAGACACTAAATTAAGCCTATATCAGCCTAAGTCGCCCTATAACTCAATGCTGTTGGTGAATATCTGGTGTAATTTTTAATTAGCGCTATCTTGGTTTTGAGTTATGTCTTCCGACTGGGCCCCTTATCTAGGTTCAGCTTTTTTTCACCCCCTTCCCGTTCATCCCCCGACTATTTTTCTCTTCTCGAGTTAAAAAAAAAAAGGGGGAAAAAAATTCCCCATCCAGTTAATGACAAAATCCATGTTGGATATCGGAGTTTACACTATTGTTTCCCTCCTTCGGAGTCTGAGAATATTGATTTTTCATTATACATTGTACGCCAGATTTGACTACCCTTCAAAACATTTCTTCAGACTCCTCCCTACGCCATACGTCGATCTTTACCACCCTTTTTCCCTTTGCATAAACATACAATCCACCCCTCACTTCTTCCCTTACACGCTCCAACTTCAAACTTTTGACATCTCTAAAATCAAGTATCTCTATTAGATATGGACTTGTTCACATCTCTTCTTGACACGCAGGGAGTTCCCGACCGACATCCCTTCTTCCAAAATATACAACTCCAGACAATAAACACCACCCCTTCCCTTATCTTATTGTACTTTTGAAACATTCTTTTGAAGATAATGCTCTCCATTTATGCGTACTACAACATAAAAAAAGGAGAAAAAAAAAGAAAGCTTTGAAGTTAGAGTTTTAATTAAACCCTACTGTAGGAATCAAAGAAGTTTTGACATTAAGCAGCTTTTAGGAGTGACCTCCCAAGTACGAGGTCACTCACAACAAAATTTAACCATTTAGTCAAATTCTTTTCATTAATTTTTTTCCCCCAATATGTTTTTTTCTTGCTTTACATAGGGGGAAAAAAGATGAAAGTCACTTTTTGGTCGATTTTGAGATATTGGCGCTATCTATGGGCTATGAAGGAGTACTATCTGATAGAAGAACAATGGGAAAAACGATGAAAGTCACTTTTTTCGTCGATTTTGAGATATTAGTGGCTATGAAGGAGTTATATCATCTGGTAGAACAACAAGGGGGGAAAAGGATGAAAGTCACTTTTTTCGTCGATTTTGAGATATTAGTGGCTATGAAGGAGTTCTATCATATAGTAGAACAACAAGGGGAAAAAAGATGAAAGTCACTTTTTTCGTCGATTTTGAGATATTGGGGCTATCTAGGAGCTCTGGAAGAGTACTATAATCTGGTAGAACAACAAGGGGGAAAATAGATGAAAGTCACTTTTTTCGTCGATTTTGAGATATTAGTGGCTATGAAGGAGTTCTATCATCTGGTAGAAAAACAAGGGGAAAAGATGAAAGTCACGTTTTATTCGATTTTGAGATATTGGCGCTATCTATGGGCTATGAAGGAGTACTATCTGGTAGAACAACAAGGGGAAAAAGGATGAAAATCACTTTTTGGTCGATTTTGAGATATTAGTGGCTATGAAGGAGTTATATCATCTGGTAGAACAACAAGGGGGAAAATAGATGGAAGTCACTTTTTTGGTCGATTTTGAGATATTGGGGCTATCTAGGAGCTCTGGAAGAGTACTATAATCTGGTAGAACAACAAGGGAAAGAAGATAAAGTCACTTTTTTGGTCGACTTTGAGATATTAGCGCTATCTAGGGGCTATGAAGGAGTCCTATCATCTGTAGACAACAAGGGAAAAAAAGATGAAAGTCACTTTTTCTTCGATTTGAGATATTGGTACTATTTAGGGGCTATGAAGGAGTACTCTGATAGAACAACTAGGAGGAAAAAAGATGAAAGTCACTTTTTCTTCGATTTGAGATATTGCTACCATTTAGGGGCTATGAAGGAGTCCTATCATCTGGTAGAACAACAAGGGGGGGGAAAAGGATGAAAGTCACTTTTTTCGTCGATTTTGAGATATTGGCGCTATTTAGGGGCTCTGAAGGAGTACTATAATCTGGTAGAACAACAAGGGGGAAAATAGATGAAAGTCACTTTTTTGGTCGATTTTGAGATATTAGTGTCTATGAAGGAGTCCTATCATCTGGTAGACCAACAAGGGGGGAAAAGATGAAAGTCACGTTTTATTCGATTTTGAGATATTGGCGCTATCTATGGGCTATGAAGGAGTACTATCTGGTAGAACAGCAAGGGAAAAAAGGATGAAAGTCACTTTTTTGGTCGATTTTGAGATATTAGTGGCTATGAAGGAGTTATATCATCTGGTAGAACAACAAGGGGGAAAAAGATGAAAGTCACTTTTTTCGTCGATTTTGAGATATTGGGGCTATCTAGGAGCTCTGGAAGAGTACTATAATCTGGTAGAACAACAAGGGAAAGAAGATTAAAGTCACTTTTTTGGTCGACTTTGAGATATTAGCGCTATCTAGGGGCTATGAAGGAGTCCTATCATCTGGTAGACCAACAAGGGGAAAAAAAGATGAAAGTCACTTTTTCTTCGATTTTGAGATATTGGTACTATTTAGGGGCTATGAAGGAGTACTCTGATAGAACAACTAGGAGGAAAAAAGATGAAAGTCACTTTTTCTTCGATTTTGAGATATTGCTACCATTTAGGGGCTATGAAGGAGTACTATCTGATAGAAAAACAAGGGAAAAAAGATGAAAGTCACTTTTTTCGTCGACTTTGAGATATAGGGGCTATGAAGGAGTACTGTCATCTGGTAGAACAACGAGGGGGAAATAGATGAAAGTCACTTTTTCTTAATTTTCAAATATTTGCGCTGTCTTGGGGCTATGAAGGAGTATTATCATCTGATAGACCAACAAGGGGGGAAAAATGAAAGCCACTTTTTCTTCGATTTTGAGATATTGGTGCTATCTAGGGGCCATGAAGGAGTACTATCTGGTAGAAAAACAAGGGGGGAAAAGATGAAAGTCACTTTTTGTCGATTTTGAGATATTAGCGCTATCTAAGGGGTTATGAAGGAATACTATCTGGTAGAACAACAATTGGAAAGAAGATGAAAGCCACTTTTTTTCGTCGATTTTGAGATATTGGAGCTATCTAGGGGATGTGAAAGAGTACCATTATCTGGTAGAACAACAATTGTAAAAAAAGATGAGAATCGTCCAATGTGCATGAAAAGCTGAAAGAGAAATTAATTCTGGATCCGAAAATGGTTGTTAATTGTATGGAAATTGTTGATGTAAGTATACTTGATTTGTCTGGAATTGATACTTCAATGAAGGGAAGGATCAAGATAGTTGGAGGGGAGGATCATTAATAGGGCAATCAATTGAAGTCGAGTCTATCAATTACCTGTAACTCGATACCTCGGTAATTTGTTGACATTCACTCTAAATATTCAGGGGCAACCGATACCTTTAGGAAATTGAAAATTCAGAGGGTGTGGGAAATTAAGTAGTATCGGATAGCCTGGTCCGGGGGTGGAAAGAAAAGACGGGGAAAATGTTTTTCTGCGATGAAAAAGGAGGGGGCGAATCTAAAATACCCCTGGCGGTGTTCGCATATTAATTCCGCGTTTAATTTTATTAGAGAGCCTCGACTAACGGTGGAGCGGACCTGCCTTTAAATACATTTTTTACCCCCTGGGTGCCAGAGTTGGGGTGAGACCTCCATGGAGGGGGGGGGTGAAATGAGGAAATATCTCCTTCAAGACTTGTTTGTTGAAAAAATGGCTCTCCTTCGTTTGGAAGGGGGGTGAAGGGAGGCCAGAAATTAAAAACACTGAGAAACAGGTCTTGTATTTAGGGTAAAATTTATCGCCCAAGGAGGGAATAGGATGATTCCCTCACCCCCCCTCCAGTTCTACCCCTCAGGAAACGAAGGAAAATGAAAAGAAACGAGTTGGAAAAATATACCAAATCCAATGGCCTGATTATTGATATCGCTTCCCTTTTGTTTGTTTTACTTTTTAATTAACTCTTTCTTTTAATTTTAACCGGGTTCCTCTCCTTTCTTATCTGTATTGAATTAATACAATGAGAACATAATTACTGAAAATCACCTTATTTTTAATTAAACGTTTGTTTTATTCAGTAAAGAGAGAAAAAAATTAATTTTTTTTTGTATGCTCCACTTATTTTTATTTTTAAAAGGTTATCGTCGTCAAATTATCAAAGAGGAATTGTATAAATAGCTAGATATGTTTTCTTCAAATTTTAGAAAAATTTTAATTTTTGACTTTTCTGAACGTTCCAATAGTAAGTTTGTTGGTATTTGTAGTAAACTAGACTCTTTTAATGAAAAAAATATGAAAGTGCCATTTAATTATTAAAAATTGATGAAATCTGCAATTTTGCGCCTTGTTCACGATTAGTTATGCAACCAGTATAGCAGAGAAGTAAAGATGGTCGTAGTATAACGAGCTCCAAAGTTAAATCATGATATCTGAACAAAATTCTATACATTATGTCATCTTTTTGAGGTAAACCTGTGGGTCAAGGTGACCCAATTGGGTCAAAAAGACCGGTCCGATCTGCAACACTGTATTATGGCATGATTTAAAATGCCCAGAAACATTCTTCGCTTGTGTGGATAATGAAAATCGCTCGGTATCCTTCATTCTCAAGGGCCTCTTGAGGGCGATTTTGAACCCAACCCAGTTTTGAATCGTATAATAAAGAAAAAAAAATATATAAAAACAAGAAAAAACAAATTTTTTTTATT
This sequence comes from Orius laevigatus, assembly GCA_018703685.1. Lineage (NCBI taxonomy): Eukaryota > Metazoa > Arthropoda > Insecta > Hemiptera > Anthocoridae > Orius > Orius laevigatus. Next base: position 10,580 of record JAGWEN010001206.1, read on the forward strand.
GTTTAAAACTTATTAAGTACGAAGGTTTTACGAAATTTTTTTTTTAAATTCTCTTTAAAAAATCATGGCGAGTAATGTTGAAAAGAATTTAAATATTTAAAAAAAAGAGAGAGAGAATGATATGGAAAGAAGGGTGGTAATGAATAATCTTAAATATAATTGTTTTCCCCGTTCGTGGAACCCTCGGGCAGAGCTTTTTTTTTTTCTTTTACTCCACCCCTCTTCAACCCCCTACGTCCGTTTCCTTCCTTTGTTTCCGGGAGCTAACGTGGACAACAATTTAAAATATTAATACCTTTTAATTAAGCCCGCCTTCTCCTTAGCATTTTTTTTATTCACTTCTTGTTTTTACCTTTGTATTCTTTATAAATTGGTGGATTTTAGAACTGGAAAATGTTGAGATTTTAAAGGTTGACGTCTTTGGGAAAGCCAAAAGATGAAGAGAACCCTGAGAAGAATATCTAATGAAGTTCGCTAACGACTTGGGAAGGATTAGAAACCATGTGAACATTGGAGGGTGAAGGGTTTCGTAGGGAAGCGGCTTTAATATGACTTGTTATATTTCGAAGGAAGTGCCCGAGCCACATTTTAATGGGACATTAGCCGCCGAAGAGTAATCCCGACTAATCCGCACTTTATCGGCGCATTTCAAAACGAGCAAAATGCCGATGAATTCCCTCTTTTCGCGAACAATTGCATCGAGTTAAACGTCGCGGAGAACGATTTCACCACACATTCCCTTTCCGTCGATTAGACACCGATTAGAATAATCGTCAAAAGTCATGAAAATGCTATACTTTGAAACAAAATGGAACTTTCTCAAATAGGTGGTTTTCTTCAGAACATTTGCTGGGCCTTAGATCCTAGCGCCAACCTCCTAATAGTACATCTAAACCTGGGGGGTGAAAAAAAAATGGTTTTTTGTTTATCTACGGAATTGTGTTGGGGTAGGTCCCGATGTAGTCCCGAAACCCGTGCGCTTTGCCGTATAGAACGTTTTTAAGGTGATTTTTTTCGTTTTTTCTGCAATATCTCGAAAACCGTTAGTCGTAGGCGAAATAATTTTTTGTACAAAATTAAAGATAATTAAATTTTCCATAATTTTGAGATAACATGATTTTTTCGTAGGACCAAACGTTTCTGAGCTACGAGGTCGCAAAAAAACGGGATTTTCTATTTTGACCTCTAAAGGACAGAAGACGTCATCTAATAAAAAAAAAGTACTTAATAAAAGTTGTAGAGAATTTAATTAACTTGTAGAAACAACTCTCTAAAAGCAACTAATGATCAATAGGTGGGGGGTGAGGGTAAATTTAAAAAAAAAATTTAAAATCAAATCTGTAGCAAATTTTATAAGCTTTAATTTTGTTTTTATAAAATTTTTTGAAATTTCAATTTTTGAATGAAATTTTTTGAAATTTAACCCGACCCCTGCCTATGGATCGTTAATAGAGGTCAATATAGAAAACCCTGGTTTTTTTGCGACCTCGTAGCTCAGAAACGTTTGGTCCTACGAAAAAATCATATTGGCTCAAATTTATAGAAAATTTAATTATCTTTAATTTTGTACAAAAAATTATTTCGACTACGACTAACGGTTTTCGAGATATTGCAGAAAAAACGAAAAAAATCACATTAAAAACGTTCTAGACGCCAAAGCGCACGGGTTTCGGTAAGGGACTTTTTTTTTGGTTAATCAGGGGACCTACCCTTACAAATTTCCGTGGATAAACAAAATATCTTATTTATTTTTTTTTTATTTGCCTTTTTCGGGCTTAGATTGACTGGACTACTAAGGAACTATAGGTGCAAAGGTGAAGATCAGTAGTTTTATACCAAAATCTTCATATTTGGAGGGCGAAACGCTGCCTCGTTTCTATCACCTCTAAGGAACTAAACTGTACATGGTGAAAATTTGGTGAAAATCGTTTATTTCTACGGAAATCTCCATTTTTGAAGGGTGGAACGCTGCCTCCTTCCCAGCACCCTCTTCCAAAATAGAGATTTCGGTAGAAAACCACCGATCTTCACCAAATTTGCACCATATACAGCCTATTGACTTTAGTTCTAGGATATTTTTTAAGTTCACATAAAACCGTAGATTCGTTTAAAAAATGAATTTTCTTTTCAAAATAAACTTAACATTCTGGAGGAAGAGGCCAACATTTGTATAACAAAAACATTTCTACTCAGTTTGGGTTCCTCGAGAACCATTAATTACTTACGGCTCTTAATTTCAACTCCAACGCTCCGATAGCTCTCTGAATATTCGTAAATTCACCACTCGACACACTCTCGTGATTCGTCGGGGGGGAAACTCGCGTAATTGCGATCTGATTCCGACCGAATGTTTTAGTTTCCTCTTCCGCGCTCATCCCTGCTCTTGATGGATTTTATTTAATGTAAAACGTCGAGTAAAACCGCCTCAGATTACTCACGCATTCGAATAATGTCGTCCAGAGGTGGAGTTTCAAGTGGATTTAAGGAAGATTGTTTGAAAATAGACTAAGCACACGTTCAAACAACGAGGGAAACCCTATTACTCCAATAGCCAACAAACCCATTTAGATGCCACCAGGGTTGGCAAAAAGTTTTTTTAATATACCCCCACCCCTTCCTGTTCATCTTAAATGGCTTCTCAATAGTTGATTCTTAATGGAAATCGAATTTTCTACAACTTTTACTTAGTATGCTTTTTTGATAGGATATCGCCTTCCATGATTTTTTCTGACTTTTCTGAAATCTGACTTTTTTCATAGGTAAAACTCGAAAATCAGGCTTTTTTGTCACCTCGTAGCTCAGAAACGTTTGATCCTACGAAAAATCTTAGTAAATCAAATTTGTAGCAAATTTTATAAACTTTAATTTTATTTTTATTCATTTTTTTTTAATTTCAATTTTCGAATGAAAATTTTTTTTTGTAAATTTTTGTAAATTTACCCCCTCCCACGACTATTGACCGTTAATTTTTTTTAGAGTTTTTCTTAAAGGTTTTTAAATTCTCTACAACTTTTATAAAGTACACATTTTTGATTAGATGACGTCTTCTGTCCTTTAGAGGTCAAAATAGAAAACCATGGTTTTTTTGCAACCTCGTAGCTCCGATACGTTTGGTCCTACAAAAAATCGTATCAGCTTAAAATTATAGGAAATTTAATTTTCTTTAATTTTGTACAAACACTTTTTTCTCCTACGACTTACGGTTTTCGAGATATTAGGGAAAAAAACGAAAAAAATCGCATTAAAACTCTAGCGTCCATAGCGCACGTGTTTCGGTTATGGACTTTTTTGTGGTTAATAAGGGGACCAACACATTTCCGTGGATAAACAAAATACCTTTTTTTTTTTTTTTCACCCCCAGACTATATTGAGAATCTATAAAAATGAAAAATTTTATAAACAAATGCGTAAAGAATTCCGTCTGAAATACGATCATTAAATGCGAGGGTTGCTTTAAAAGCAAACAGAATCTTTGTCCTTGTTATATTTGAGGCGAAACGGGAGAATCTCTGCGTTATTTTAAAGATTAGCATGGGGGTAAATCCCCAAAGAGTACAAAACTTGATGCACAAGGAAATACCTGAAGATAAGAGAAAAGGGAAGGGTTGTGAAGAGGCGGAAACGGCGGCTGAAGGGGTTGTAGACTGACGAAGAAGGGAGGGGAGGCCTGAGTCTTTCTGCGGCTGTTGATAATATAAGGAAAATAAACTGGAACGATTATTATGAACGGTGGCTTAGGAATTGCAAATGGAAATCAACAATGCAAATGTTTGCCGATGGGAGTGCTCGCGTAGTAGAAGGTAGGTAATTTGCAATCTTAAGAAGACGGATAAATGAACTCCAAAATATGAATGGGCAACTTGAAGTATTGGAGGGAAGTATTCGGATCTTTAATCAGATTATCCCGCCCAACTTGGGGCATAAATGAATACATCAATGAATTATTTCTCACCGTTCCTTCCCTCTGTAATTACTTCTTTCAGATACAAATTACAGACTTGTTTTTTTCCCAGTTTTCACTGAGTTTAAAAACATTTTTCTTCCGAGCCTCAGAAAAAGGGGGTAAAATATATAATAATTTCATCAGAAGAGAGATTCAATGCTACTTTTAGAGTTTAACTCGGGGCAACTTTTTTTTTTCTCTTCTTCTTTAATGTTGAAATAATTACATTTTCAATTCCCTTTCAATACCACCCTCCTTTAGGCAAGGCTCTTAACCCTCTGATGATTCGCTTCCAAATGTTTTTTATTCATTTAATTTTTAAACAATAATTTCAGTTCAATTTTAAAATAACTTTTAGCAATTCTTTCTTATTCCTTTATCGTTTCTCTTTTTTCTTGTCTAGATGGAATTTCGGTTAGAAACCTTAAAATCAACGATTTAAGAGACATATTTTCGATAAAAACTTCAAAATCAACATTCTAAGAACCAATTTTTTATCAAATACCTCAAAATCAACGTTTTAAGAGACAAATCGTCAAAAAGCTCAAAATCAAAATGTAAAAAGTAATCGAAAAACCTGAAAATTATGGTTTTAAGAGACAATTTTTCGTCATAAACCTCAAAATCGACGTTTTAAGAGCATTTTTTCGTCAAAAGTTCAAATCGACATTTTTTCATGAACCTAAAAATCAACATTTTAAGAGCCAATTTGTCATCGAAAACCTCAAAATCGACGTTTTAAGGGACAATTTTTCGTCAAAAAGCTCAAAATGAAAATTTAAAAAGTAATCGAAAAACCTGAAAATTATGGTTTTAAGAGACACTTTTTCGTCGTAAACCTCAAAATCGACGTTTTAAGATACAATTTTTCGTCAAAAGTTCAAAATCGACATATCTTCAAGAACCTAAAAAATCAACATTTGAAGAGTCAATTTCTCATCGAAAACCTCAAAATCGACGTTTTAAGAGACTATTTTTCGTCATAAGTTCAAAATGGACATTTCTTCAAGAACCTAAAAATCAACATTTTAAGAGCCAATTTGTCATCGAAAACCTCAAAATCGACGTTTTAAGAGACAATTTTTCGTCAAAAAGCTCAAAATGAAAATTTAAAAAGTAATCGAAAAACCTGAAAATTATGGTTTTTAAGAGACAATTTTTCGTCATATACCTCAAAATCGACGTTTTAAGAGCATTTTTTCGTCAAAAGTTCAAAATCGACATATCTTCAAGAACCTAAAAAATCAACATTTGAAGAGTCAATTTCTCATCGAAAACCTCAAAATCGACGTTTTAAGAGACTATTTTTCGTCATAAGTTCAAAATGGACATTTCTTCAAGAACCTAAAAATCAACATTTTAAGAGCCAATTTGTCATCGAAAACCTCAAAATCGACGTTGTAAGAGACAATTTTTCGTCAAAAAGCTCAAAATCAACATTCTAAGAACCAATTTTTCATCAAATACCTCAAAATCGACGATTTAAGAGACAAATCGTCCAAAAGCTCAAAATCAAAATGTAAAAATTAATCGAAAAACCTGAAAATTATGGTTTTTAGGAGACAATTTTTTGTCATATACCTCAAAATCGACGTTTTAAGAGCATTTTTTCGTCAAAAGTTCAAAATCGACATTTCTTCATGAACCTAAAAATCAACATTTTAAGAGCCAATTTGTCATCGAAAACCTCAAAATCGACGTTTTAAGAGACAATTTTTCGTCAAAAGTTCAAAATCGACATTTCTTCATGAACCTAAAAAATCAACATTTTAAGAGCCAATTTGTCATCGAAAACCTCAAAATCGACGTTTTAAGAGACAATTTTTCGTCAAAAGCTCAAAATCACATTCTAGACCATTTTTCATCAAAACCTCAAAATCGACGATTTAGAGACAAATCGCCAAAGTCAATCAAAATGTACTTAATCGAAAACCTGAAAATTATGTTTTTGGAGACAATTTTTTGTTATCCTCAAAATCGCGTTTTAGAGCATTTTTTCGTCATAAGTTCAAAATGGACATTTCTTCATGAACCTAAAAATCAACATTTTAAGAGCCAATTTGTCATCGAAAACCTCAAAATCGACGTTTTAAGAGACAATTTTTCGTCAAAAAGCTCAAAATCAACATTCTAAGAACCAATTTTTCATCAAATACCTCAAAATCGACGATTTAAGAGACAATCGTCCATAAGCTCAAAATCAAAATGTAAAAATTAATCGAAAAACCTGAAAAATTATGGTTTTTAGGAGACAATTTTTTGTCATCATACCTCAAAATCGACGTTTTAAGAGCATTTTTTCGTCAAAAGTTCAAAATCGACATATCTCCATGAACCTAAAAAATCAACATTTTAAGAGCCAATTTGTCATCGAAAACCTCAAAATCGACGTTTTAGAGACATGTTTCGTCATAAACTAAAAGTACAATTTTTCGTCAAAAGTTCAAAATCGACATATCTTCAAGAACCTAAAAAATCAACATTTGAAGAGTCAATTTCTCATCGAAAACCTCAAAATAGACGTTTTAAGGGACAATTTTTCGTCATAAGTTCAAAATGGACATTTCTTCAAGAACCTAAAAATCAACATTTTAAGAGCCAATTTGTCATCGAAAACCTCAAAATCGACGTTTTAAGATACAATTTTTCGTCAAAAGTTCAAAATCGACATATCTTCAAGAACCTAAAAAATCAACATTTGAAGAGCCAATTTGTCATCGAAAACCTCAAAATCGACGTTTTAAGAGACAATGTTTCGTCATAAACCTGAAAACGTTTTAAGATACAATTTTTCGTCATAAGTTCAAAATGGACATTTCTTCAAGAACCTAAAAATCGACATTTTAAGAGCCAATTTGTCATCGAAAACCTCAAAATCGACGTTTTAAGAGACAATTTTTCGTCAAAAACCTCAAAATTCAAACAAATGAAATAATCGATTTTACAGGCAATTCCCTCAAAAAGTAATGATCACGAAACACCTTCTTTTAATGATGCCCTCGAAATTAAATCCGTCCACTTCATTTCGCTACATGAAAGTCCGCTTTTAGTCCAGTAAACAACAGATTAGCTCCCGAACTTTCCTAGTTAAATTAATTCCTCCTCCCGTTTCTTTGCCAAAGTCAATGAGATCAAGATTGTCAAGATCACTTATTGCTACCCCGAGGCGATTCGAGTTTTGTCCCTTGTTGAAATTCTCTTGATCCACAACGCTTTTGACGCAGTTTCCCCTTAGTGTCAACTTACATTTTATTTATTTTTTAAAGAAGCTTTTAATAAAAAAAAAAGTCTTCACGTTTGTAAATTTTAATATATCAATTAATAAATTATTAATGTAAGACTTTGGATGAAATGGGAGTAGTTAGATCTTATAATGTGAGTTAGGTGAGGCCTGAGTTTACTGCCATGATATAATAAACCTTCACCCTACGCTGGAAGGTTCAAAAGCACGTAGCTTTTACTGCTTTTCTCAAAAGTTTCTCTAAAAACTCTATTTTTCTCTACCAGCTCTTCACTCTCTTTTCCCTTACAAAGTGCAACATACCGACACAACTCTTGGACGACACGTTCTCTTACATCCCACTTCATCAACGGGAGAGAAAAAAAATTTACGGCCACCTTCAAACGTGGCTCCCTTTTTTACTTTCTTGTGAACGAACTTCTCAACGAATTGTTGCCAACTACGGCTCTAGAAGAAAATGAACAAGGGTGACAGAAATGATGAGCTTGTAGAATCAGATAAGGCAAAAAAGAAAGTAGTGCACTCTAACCTGGAATTGGAGGGGTCAAAGGGACCCCATAGGGTCATTCTGACCTTTGAACCAGTTGTTCTAGAAAATTCTCCCTTTTTGGAGGGCGGAACGCTGCATCTTTCCTAGCCCTAACATACTCCTTATTCCATTAATTTGGATAAAACATAAAGAAATATGAAAATGTGTTTCCATAAGGATGGTAAGGTACGAAGTGGAAAGGCCGACGTGCTTGCATGAAATCCCATACCGAAAACACGCCTTCAACTCGTAATTTGATTTCAGTTCAGGAGGAAATATATACGTGATTGATCATTATAACTTTGTGCTGGAGGAAACGATATATCTTAGAATGGGAAGAGCGGGCCTTAGAAACCTAATCAAACTTCTGAATGAACAATGTATACTCAGTGTATTGAAACCGAAAATTGCTGTTTGATCTGGGAAAGGGACATAACTGACGTATTATCAGCTCCTAACAGTTCCTTCATCATCTTTATAATTAACTTATTTTGAATGCTATGCCCATAAAAAGGACCTTTTCTACCTTGTAATTCGCAACTTAATCCCTTTCCGTCTCTTTAGGAAACATTAGATTCCTGTTTAATTATCGAGTGAAATAATTACGGCCGAAAATTAAATTTTGTTATTCTCGCTTAAAATATGAAAAAAAAAAAAATTGCAAAAAGTGTTTGCTGTTTACCAGGGAGTCAACTTTGAAAATGGACTCTATAATAAATTAATTTCCTTAATTTAGAAGTGATGACGTTAAAAGATATCAGGCCACCTAAGGATGGATGTAGTTCCCACCTAAGAATGGATTTAGTTTCCACCTAAGGATGGGTGTAGTTCCACCTAAGGATGGCTGTAGTTCCCACCTAAGGATGGATGTAGTTCCCACCTAAGGGATGCAGTTCCCCCTAAGGATGGATGTAGTTCCCACCTAAGGATGGATGTAGTTCCCACCTAAGGGATGCAGTTCCCCCTAAGGATGGATGTAGTTCCCACCTAAGGATGGATGTAGTTCCCACCTAAGGGATGCAGTTCCCACCTAAGGATGGGTGTAGTTCCACCTAAGGATGGATGTAGTTCCCACCTAAGGATGGATGTAGTTCCCACCTAAGGATGGATGTAGTTCCCACCTAAGGATTGATGTAGTTCCCTCCTAAGGATTGATGTAGTTCCCTCCTAAGGATTGATGTAGTTCCCTCCTAAGGATTGATGTAGTTCCCTCCTAAGGATTGATGTAGTTCCCTCCTAAGGATTGATGTAGTTCCCTCCTAAGGATTGATGTAGTTCCCTCCTAAGGATTGATGTAGTTCCCTCCTAAGGATTGATGTAGTTCCCTCCTAAGGATTGATGTAGTTCCCTCCTAAGGATTGATGTAGTTCCCTCCTAAGGATGGATGTAGTTCCCACCTAAGGATGGATGTAGTTCCCTCCTAAGGATGGATGTAGTTCCCACCTAAGGATGGATGTAGTTCCCACCTAAGGATGGGTGTAGTTCCCACCTAAGGATGGATGTAGTTCCCACCTAAGGATGGATGTAGTTCCCACCTAAGGATGGATGTAGTTCCCACCTAAGGATGGATGTAGTTCCCACCTAAGGATGGATGTAGTTCCCACCTAAGGATGGATGTAGTTCCCACCTAAGGATGGATGTAGTTCCCACCTAAGGATGGATGTAGTTCCCACCTAAGGATGGATGTAGTTCCCACCTAAGGATGGATGTAGTTCCCACCTAAGGATGGATGTAGTTCCCACCTAATGATGGATGTAGTTCCCACCTAAGGATGGATGTAGTTCCCACCTAAGGATGGGTGTAGATCCTACCTAAGGATGGATTTAGCTTCCACCTAAGGATGGATTTAGCTTCCACCTAAGGATGGATTTAGCTTCCACCTAAGGATGGATGTAGTTCCTACTTAAGGATGGATGTAGTTCCCACCTAAGGGATGCAGTTCCCACCTAAGGGATGCAGTTCCCACCTAAGGATGGATGTAGTTCCCACCTAAGGATGGATGTAGTTCCCACCTAAGGATGGATGTAGTTCCCACCTAAGGATGGGTGTAGTTCCCACCTAAGGATGGATGTAGTTCCCACCTAAGGATGGATGTAGTTCCCACCTAAGGATGGATGTAGTTCCCACCTAAGGATGGATGTAGTTCCCACCTAAGGATGGATGTAGTTCCCACCTAAGGATGGATGTAGTTCCCACCTAAGGATGGATGTAGTTCCCACCTAAGGATGGATGTAGTTCCCACCTAAGGATGGATGTAGTTCCCACCTAAGGATGGATGTAGTTCCCACCTAAGGATGGATGTAGTTCCCACCTAAGGATGGATGTAGTTCCCACCTAAGGATGGATGTAGTTCCCACCTAAGGATGGATGTAGTTCCCACCTAAGGATGGATGTAGTTCCCACCTAAGGATGGGTGTAGATCCTACCTAAGGATGGATTTAGCTTCCACCTAAGGATGGATTTAGCTTCCACCTAAGGATGGATGTAGTTCCTACTTAAGGATGGATGTAGTTCCCACCTAAGGGATGCAGTTCCCACCTAAGGGATGTAGTTCCCACCTAAGGATGGATGTAGTTCCCACCTAAGGATGGATGTAGTTCCCACCTAAGGATGGATGTAGTTCCCACCTAAGGATGGTATAGTTCGGGCCTAAGGATGGATGCAGTTCCCACCTAAGGATGGATGTAGTTCCCACCTAAGGATGGATGTAGTTCCCACCTAAGGATGGATGTAGTTCCACCTAAGGATGGATGTAGTTCCCACCTAAGGATGGATGTAGTTCCCACCTAAGGATGGATGTAGTTCCCACCTAAGGATGGATGTAGTTCCCACCTAAGGATGGATGTAGTTCCCACCTAAGGATGGATGTAGTTCCCACCTAAGGATGGATGTAGTTCCCACCTAAGGATGGATGTAGTTCCCACCTAAGGATGGATGTAGTTCCCACCTAAGGATGGATGTAGTTCCCACCTAAGGATGGATGTAGTTCCCACCTAAGGATGGATGTAGTTCCCACCTAATGATGGATGTAGTTCCCACCTAAGGATGGATGTAGTTCCCACCTAAGGATGGGTGTAGATCCTACCTAAGGATGGATTTAGCTTCCACCTAAGGATGGATTTAGCTTCCACCTAAGGATGGATGTAGTTCCTACTTAAGGATGGATGTAGTTCCCACCTAAGGGATGCAGTTCCCACCTAAGGATGGAGTTTCCCACCTAAGGATGGATGTAGTTCCCACCTAAGGATGGATGTAGTTCCCACCTAAGGATGGATGTAGTTCCCACCTAAGGATGGATGTAGTTCCCACCTAAGGATGGATTTAGTTCCACCTAAGGATGGATGTAGTTCCACCTAAGGATGATGTAGTTCCCACCTAAGGATGGATGTAGTTCCCACCTAAGGGATGAGTTCCACCTAAGGATGGATGTAGTTCCCACCTAAGGATGGATGTAGTTCCCACCTAAGGATGGATGTAGTTCCCACCTAAGGATGGATGTAGTTCCCACCTAAGGATGGATGTAGTTCCCACCTAAGGATGGATGTAGTTCCCACCTAAGGATGGATGTAGTTCCCACCTAAGGATGGATGTAGTTCCCACCTAAGGATGGATGTTGTTCCACCTAAGGATGGATGTAGTTCCACCTAAGGATGGATGTAGTTCCACCTAAGGATGGATGTAGTTCCACCTAAGGATGGACGTTTTCTATACCTTGTCTAATATTAGCTACATGATTTGATTTTTTGTGAGCAAAGATTGGATTGGTGACCTATCTAATTATGAAGGTTCGTAAAGGTGAAGGGTGTGAGAGGGTAAAATATATTTACTGGCGAATTGCTCCTGTGCAGAGTATGTGAGAGCGGGGCTCTTAATTAATGAATTAATTGAACGGATACAAATAGTCATAAAGGGTGGCTAAGATACGCTGAAACATTTACTAATTAACTCACGGTATATAAGGAGGATTCTCCCCATGGGAAGAGGTGTGGAGGGGAGGTGGGTCTCCCTTTTCTCCCTAATTCTAGCTCGGAATAACTTACCCCATAGATTTTTATTCCCTCATCTTCGGAGGGTCCCGAATTAAAACTTTTTCGGGAGCATTTATATTTTTTTACGAGCGAAGAGGGCGATAACTTTTCAAATGTGTTCTTTCCTAATGATAATCATATTTAAGGGATATTAACTCCGGCAATATGCTCGGATTGCATTGGATCAGCCGAGGAGGAATCATAACTTTTATTAACTGGGAATGAGGGGTCGGAAAGTTTGGACAGAGAACGCTTTTCGGTGACAGTTAATGGTCACCGTCACAATAGCCATTCGTTTTTAAACTTTTTATATTCGAAAAACGCTTTTTTTTCTCCCTCAAACTTTATAATTGCTCTCGCATCGCTTTTTCCCGTCTTTTAGAATCAATCAAATTCATCCAAGGACATCATGGAAACGATAAAAATAACCGTGGGGGACCTTTTCGATGAAACTTCCAGTTAAAAGTTATAATTTTTGTTACATGGACGTGTGAATAGGGAATAAAAAGTCATTAACCTTTCCGTATGAAAAGAGTTTTCCATACTACCGAACAAAAGACTACTGATTACGACTTCACTCTTATTTTATGTCCAATTTCTTAATGTCACTGTTTCTTCATTTTTGAAGACCATACTTGTTACACTTTTTCAAGACATCTCCAAGTGGTAACCTATATCAGAAGAGATTAACTTCCAGCTCGGATTTGGGACCAGGCTAGGGTATTTTGAGACCCTCATTTCCAAAACCCCCTCGTCCGGTCCCAACTCTGGAGGTATATGTGATTGAACATACTGTGGTGTAAATCTCTCAAAGTGAACTTCAATCTTCATGGCTCACCAGGTTATAAAAGTGTAACAGTCACGCGTAGTAACCTTCTTTTATCAATAAAAGTGATATAGACACGTTATTATATGTTTTAAACCATTTTTAACGATTCTTTTGGAAATTGGGCGAAAATATATGATAACCATGATTAAAAAAGTCGGTTTATTGTTTTATTACCATAGAAGATAAGCTCAAAAAAATTGGTGATTTCATCGAGGCTTCTTTTACAACCCCGAAACGCTTTTTTTCCCCTGAACCTTAATATCTTGGTATAAAATAACCGAAGCTGAGATAACGGGTGTAATACAAAACGAGGTTTAACGGAGGGGGGTTGATAAAGTATTTTTCCTTAAGAAAAGGGGGTTGATATAAGCCAAGGGGTTTGATTAAGTCGGCGAGATCGGAATAACAATTAAAAACGTGATGAGGGGAGGTTAAAAGGTGTGATATTGAAATAAAATTTTACCTTTCTGATAGGGAAAAAACACGATTAAATATAGAAATTAATTGATTTCTGATGGTGAGGTGATTGGAGGACCACTAATGAAGTCAGTATAATAAGATGAGGTAGCCTTAGGTGACGTCGTTAATAACCAACCACTTTGCTCCCTTAATTCTATCATTCTCACCCCAATTCCCTTCCCAATCAGGATTCCCATAAGAAAGTTCGATATTGTAATTCCGATGAAAAAAACATCGATCAGGTTGTCTCATTTTCAGAACCGAGTAGGTGTATGACGTAAGCTTAAGTAACACTGCTCATAAACGAGATTTTATGTTCAAAAACAAGGAAGATCTTGTCTGTAGAAGGACTTTGTGGAGGAGGGTCCGCATGTCCTAATATAATCAACCCCTCACACGACTCTTCCATTACTTTTTTCGTGGGTGCATTAAAAAGGAGCCTAATTACTCTTGAACAGAGCCTGGGATAAATAAATCTTAAAATTAACTTAACACTTCTAATTGTACCTTTCGGGGTCCGGGACCCTTTAATATAAACACAATTGAGATATACTGCACTCGCTAAACTCGCTCGTAAATTAAGACACCACGCACCGGCGCCAACAATTAAAACAAATGACATTTCTTAATTACTTATTATGACGTGGCTAATGGCGGTCTCAGTGACGCGGTTCCCCACCTCGAGGCCCCCCCTCAACGTTATTTCTCTATCTTTCCACCTTATCACACTCAACTTCATCAAACATCCATCTTGACCCTTTTTAACTATTATAACCTAATTAGATCTTTTTCTTTAAATTTCCATCTCTTATTTCATTCTCAATGAAGAATAATACCTTAAGATTCTACTTTTAAAAAAGGTTCTTATTTTATCAACCACCTTCAACTTCTTAATCAGAAATGGCTCCTTTCCTGGACGCTTTTTTAACATAAAACTCTTCCTTAAAAGTATTATAATTATTAATATTATTTTAAATTAAAATAGAGAAAATCAAGGATTAAAAATTAACAAAAAAAAATTGGCCCTAAGGAAGGACTCGAACCTTCGATCTTCAACTTTCTAAGCAGCTATGCTATAAAAATGGAGATTTTGGTTAAACAGTGCAGATCTTCACCAAATTTTCACTATATACAGCAGAGGTCTTTAAACTTTTTCACCTTTTTTAAACCTAATGTTTTGAATGTTAACTTTGAGGTTTTTGAAGGAAATGTTGATTTTGAGGTTTTTGACAAAAGAAATTGCACTTAAAACGTTGATTTTGAGATTTTTGACAAAAACAATTGGCTCTTATAACCATGATTTGGAGGTTTTTGACGAAAAATTTTCAAATTAAAGTTGATTTTGAGGTTTTTTGACGAAAACTTGTCTTTTTAAATGTAGATTTTGAGGTTTTTTTGACGAAAATTAGGCTTTATAAATGTTGATTTCGAGGTTTTTTGACGAAAATTTATCTTTTTAAATGTTGATTTTGAGGTTTTTGGACGAAAATTAGGCTTCATAAATGTTGATTTCGCGGGTTTTTGACGAAAATTAGGCTTTACAAATGTTAACTTTGAGGTTTTTGAAGGAAATGTTGATTTTGAGGTTTTTGACAAAAGAAATTGGCTCTTATAACCATGATTTGGAGGTTTTTGACGAAAAATTTTCAAATTAAAGTTGATTTTGAGGTTTTTTGACGAAAACTTGTCTTTTTAAATGTAGATTTTGAGGTTTTTTTGACGAAAATTAGGCTTTATAAATGTTGATTTCGAGGTTTTTTGACGAAAATTTATCTTTTTAAATGTTGATTTTGAGGGTTTGGACGAAAATTAGGCTTCATAAATGTTGATTTCGCGGGTTTTTGACGAAAATTAGGCTTTGCAAATGTTGATTTTGAGGTTTTTCATGAAAATTTTCTGTATAAATGTTGATTTTGAGGTTTTTTGACGAAAATTAAGCTTTAAAAATGTTTATTTTGAGGTTTTTGAAGAAAAATAGGCTTTACAAATGTTGATTTTAAGGTTTTTAATGAAAAATAGCCTTATAAATATTTTGTTCATTTCGAGGTTTTTGACGAACTTTCGTGGGATATTTGAAAAAAAAAGCTTGAGCTCTTGGAGACAGCTTACGCCTCCAGTTTGTGAACCACTGATGTACAGAGCAGGGTCTTAGGACACACGAAAAATAAGGCCCTTTCTAGCACGTTTTTGATCTTTGGACACTAGAGGCCCTTTTATCTAAATTTTCTTCCTTCACGACAAAATCGCTTTGTAGCTTGATTTTTGATCCTTTTTGGGCACGAGTGGCTCATTGTGTTGTTTAATATGGTGTGGAAGGCTCAAGTTTTATTTTAAAATTGAAATTAATGTGTTTAGTGCGTAATGTATGACGGTTGTAGTCCCTCAGATGGAAGGAAGCTCTTTAAGGTTCTATGATAAAACAAGTTCTATCTCTTCTAATTATGATTCCTCCTCGCGGAGGGCAACTTGTGTTTTAACTTGAAGTAGATTTTGTCATTCCTCTGCATTAGACATTGCTCGTAAACTGGGAGTGACGTACCGGGCGGACTACCACCAGAGATACACTAATAACGTTTTATTAGGTTCAAAAAGTTTGCCTGTTTAATATGAGTTGGTTGTTGGGCCGACCATTTAGCCGAATCAGGAGCCTAGTAAGTTATATTTATAAGGGAACCGCAGTGGTAGGTTTCCCTCATCACTCGAGCCCTCCTTACCACCTCTTCCAAAGTTCTAATTGGCACAAAGGAAACACCTTGGCATTACTTTACAATACTCCTTACAGCCCCCAAGAGAAATCTATCGCCTCCCTCCTCCGCCCTAACACCCATTTAACTTCACATGCCATTAAACATTTTACCAATTTTAATTAGCTTTTTAACAAATATGTGAAGAAATCATCCATTGTTTTCTACTTGGAGAAGAACCATTGTTGCTAATATTGTTCTATTCTTTTTAAAAGACGAAAGCCATGGAAAGAGGGTGGAGGAGGATTTACAATAGGAAGACCGTCCCAAAAGCTATTACCAAAGTCGGAGATGTGTAAAATAGGCTACGGTTGGGGTGGCTTGACCCAGCCTTGGTTTATTAGGAAGGCAGAGAAGGGGCATCCCCATTACACCTTAGCTACTCCTCAACCTAACAGGTCCCTTACGGCTAATTTCCTTCTCCCCTCCGTTCAAAACACGAAAAGTTAAAAAAAATTTCAATTTAAGACCTTGAATTTGAAAGCTGGAGGAGAAAATTGCGGTGGATGGAGAAAAAGGCTATACGGTTTAATAAAGGGACGATTTGTGTAGGCCACTAGCGCTCCACCGAAATATTCCCTTCAAGTCAGAATGATGATGACCGTGTATTTGTCAACTGAATTGCGAGTACCCGGGACCAATCCGAATTCCGCACATCACGAGCTCGTTAGCGAGGCGATACCGGTCCCGATATATCATCGTCCTGACTCCGCCCTAGACCTCCTTTTAACTAAATTCTTAATGTTATAAAACACTCATTTCTCCCATTGACGCTTATTGACATCCAGGAAGTAAAAAGTAGAACCGCTTTCTCGATTCAAGCCATTTTCAATAGGCTTCTACCTGGTGAAACAAAAGCTCTAAATACCAAGTTTACAAATTACAAATAATCCTAGCTCGTTATAGTATATATCAGGATATCAATCTAATTATTCGTTATCGAGGTGACCCCACCTCAGGATTACAATCGTAATAAATTGGGAAAATAAATCAGGAAAAGTTAATATAAGATTCAAAAATTGGCTCCCGGACGGGAATCGAACCCGCGTCTTCGAATTGGTACTCCAACATGCTATCCATTACACCACCGATTGTAATCCTGAGGTGCGGTCACCTCGATAACGAATAATTAGATTGAATTACCTTGTCAGGCAAAGACCAAAAAGGGGGGTAAAATCAGGTTAGGCAACGTAAATTTAAATTTCGCGGTTTCTTGAATGGAATACCTCTAGTCGAAGGACTTTCAAGAAACAATTGAAGTGAATACCTCTAGTTGAAG
Organism: Orius laevigatus; assembly: GCA_018703685.1. Lineage (NCBI taxonomy): Eukaryota > Metazoa > Arthropoda > Insecta > Hemiptera > Anthocoridae > Orius > Orius laevigatus. The sequence goes on from JAGWEN010001206.1 coordinate 27,632, forward strand.
GACTTTCAGGCGGGAATATTTGAATTTACCAAATAATGAAAAGTTGAAGAGATTTGAAAATTGGCACCAAACGGATGAGAAAACGAAAGCTGTCGATTGTCTTACCGAAATATCCATTCATTATCAGTTCTCGGTGGTGTAATGGATAGCACGTTGGAGTACCTATTCGAAGACGCGGGTTCGATTCCCGTCCGGGAGCCAATTTTTGAATCTTATTTTAACTTTTCCTGATTTATTTTCCCAATTTATTACGATTATCAGGAGATCGTCCTGATTAAGAATATATAAGCCTGTAAGCCGAAAGCCTCCGTGAGGCCGACCTCAATAGCCTGCTCTCCTCCGGAAATCCGCTAAAAAAGGACTGGTCTGCTGTGGTAATAAAAGTGGAACCCCCAAATTTGGTGAACATCGGTGGCCAGTTGGACCATTTGTCCAAAAAATAATAATATTGCTAAACTTGAAAAGCGAAAATAAATCTTTAAAAAAATCCTCAACGTTACAGGTAAAAGTTTATTCCATTTGAGACATGTGTTGCAAAAATAAACACTCGGTCCCTTGAGAGGCATTAATTTTGAGACTAATGCCGGGGAAAGTAAGCGATGAGAATTGAGGCAGTAAATATGAGCTAATTGCCGGAGTAGAGGACACTGCAGCAAATCTTAAGAAGCACGCGTCTCCTACTCTTTATCTTAAATCCCTCCCTCCTTTTTAACGGCTAACCGACTGACTGGAATAATTACTATTTGCATCAAGATTCATGAAAGCGATATCGTAAATATTAACGGAGACAAAACTAATTACGCTTCTTTTCTTTAATGTAACAACTTTAGGGCTCTTCTTCCAAGTAGGTCTCTGAGAAAGAAAAAAAGGCGGAGGAAAAAATGGCTTTTGAGAATTAGGGCTTTAGGAGAAATACTTCAGTATTTTTTATCTAAAATAAAAGAGAGACAAAAGAAAGGTGACAAAAAGCAAACAAAAGGAGTAGTTCTTTTCCTAGTACCTTAGGTTTTACTCAATTTTTTATCCAACATTGTTATAATAAAGTTCGATTTATTAGGTCAAAAAACGTTTTTCACAAAAGACACGTTTTTTGTGTTTTTTTCACATAAAACCGTCAATATCGCAAATTGTCTTAAAATTTTTAAATTCCTGTTCCCCGATTTGGCATAAGAAATGATAGTTTGTAACCATTCATGATGACCGTAAAGACCGTTTTTATGGACGTAAACAACAATTATAGTCTAAAGGTAAAGCGGGTGTTAATTAAACGGCGATGCGTTTAGTCCAATATCAAGGAACAACAAGACAAGTTTAATTTACTAACTAAACCATACATTGTTATGGGTAGATAGAATTGGAGAGGCTATTTGTAAATATAGAAATGTCCGAGAATGGAGAGAAACAGAAATTGATTTTGATAATGTACATTCCTTCAGGTGGTTTATACGGGATGTTATTGTTGACTTAGAATGTGTACGTTGTTCTATTAGATTAGGATTGACAGCGTACGATGTGGAGGGTCAGTATGCTTTTTTGACTGGTTTGGAAGGAAAGCGAAAATTAAAATTCCTTAGGCGGGAACTACATCCGTCCTTAGGTGGGAACTACATCCATACTTAGACGGGAACTACATCCACCCTTAGGCGGGAACTATATCCATCCTTAGGGGGGAACTACATCCATCCTTAGGTGGAACTAAATCCATCCTTAGGTGGAACTACATCCATTCTTAGGTAGGAACTACATCCATCCTTAGGTAGGAACTACATCCATCCTTAGGTAGGAACTACATCCATCCTTAGGTGGAACTACATCCATCCTTAGGTGGAACTACATCCATCCTTAGGTAAGAACTACATTAATCCTTAGGTGGAAACTACTACATCCATCCTTAGGTGGAACTACATCCATCCTTAGGTAGGAACTACATCCATCCTTAGGTAGGAACTACATCCATCCTTAGGTAGGAACTACATCCATCCTTAGGTGGGAACTACATCCATCCTTAGGTGGGAACTACATCCATCCTTAGGTGGGAACTACATCCATCCTTAGGTAGGAACTACATCCATCCTTAGGTAGGAACTACATCCATCATTCGGTAGGAACTGCATCCATCCTTAGGTGGGAACTTCATCCATCCTTAGGTGGAAACTAAATCCATCCTTAGGTAGGAACTACATCCATCCTTAGGTGGGAACTACATCCATCCTTAGGTAGGAACTACATCCATCCTTAGGTAGGAACTACATCCATCATTCGGTAGGAACTGCATCCATCCTTAGGTGGGAACTACATCCATCCTTAGGTGGAAACTAAATCCATCCTTATGTAGGATCTACACCCTTCCTTAGGTGGGAACTACATATATCCTTACGTCGACCAATATCCTTTTCGAAAATATTTTTTTAAAAATAGACCAGAGTTGTATTTTTTACAAAAAAGGGTGAAAAAAGTTGTTGCCCTGAAGAGAGGGGGTTAAAAAGGGGAAAACCGTGTACATTAGAACATGGAAGTGGTTGAACCATCAACTGTTAAACGGGCAGAAAATCCTCTCAGCGTCTCCTTCTGTTCCAAACCTTCCGTTTATGCCGTTCGTGGATTACACCCAGTTTTTACGACAACCTACCCGCATAACGCAACTAATGCTTTCGCGCTCGTAAATTTTCCAAAGGGGATGAAAAAAAGAAAAGATGGGGAAAAAAATATTGATGTCCCATTGAAGAACGTTAAGAGTTTTACTACTTTTTGTTTGTTCATAAGTAATGGAATCCTTTTTTTAGTCATTAATGCCAAAGTATGTCAAAATCACGAGGGGATTCACTTTTAAAAAATGTGAAAAGGTTTTTTTTAAGGTTCTTTCAAAATGACCGGATGCGATTTTAAATAATAAATGTATGAAGACGAAAAAAAAGAGATGAGAAAAGAGAATCGATAGAGTAATTAGTATGGAAGGGTTAGTGTTAAGGAAAGTAAAGGGTTGAGAGGGACTGAAGGGAGAAAATGGCGGAGAGGGAAGCTGTGGCTTATCCTTGCCTATTATTAGCAATTAGTAAGTAAACTGCACTTTGCATATGAAATCAGGCGGAGGAGGGAGAGAGATTAGGGCTAGAGGGAGCGACGGGGGTCCCAGTTAGAAGCAAAGAGAGCCAAGGAAAATGATAAACTTGGGAGCCATTGATAAAATACATTAATACAAATGGGAGTCGCCTATACAGGGTGGAATGGAAGTATGAAAAAATAAAGAACCCCTCTCTTTTCTAATTCCGGCCCCCAATGTATATCTTTTATGATTATTAATCCCAATGAACAAGGTCCCGTCTACAGTTAACAAACTTTGTCGCCTCTTTATATTTAATGTGGTCTGAATTTTTTTTAATATTTTTTTTTCTCAATAGGGAGATATTCGAAAAGAATCCTTAAGAATTTAGAAATAATGGTTTTTAAAAAAAAAATTCTGCTGCAGTGAATTCACACCTCAGGTTCTAACATTCTAATCTAGTTGGCATATTTGCCTCAAGAGCCTAGGGTTTAAGGGAAAACTATCTCATGAGATTTATCGCTATTGGGGTAGGTTTTGCGGCAACATTTCTATCTCATTCTCCCTAGAATCAGTGGGAAAAACGGTAATGTTTTGTACTAAAATTATGTAACACTTTTGCGTTAAAAGTTTGAATGTTAACTTTTAGGTTTTTGAAGAAAATTTTGCTTTTAAAATGTTGATTTTGAGGTTTTTTTACGAACATTTGGCTCCTAAAACTTTGATTCTGTGTTTTTTGATAATAAATTTTCTGTTAAATTGCTGATTTTAAGGTCGTACACGAAAAAAAAAAAATTGATTTTGAGGTTTTTGACGAAAAATTGTATCTCAAAACGTTCATTGATTAAAACTCCTAAAACCTTATTTTCGAGGTTTTTGACGAAGATTTGGCTTTATAAATGTTGATTTTGAGGTTTTTGGACGAAAATTTATCTCATAGAAGTTTGATTTTGATGAAAAATTGTCTCTTAAAACCATTATTTTGAGCTTTTTTGACGAAAATCTGGCTTTACTAATGTTGATTTTGAGGTTTTTTTTTTTTTTTTTATGAACGTTTGGCTCCTAAAACTTTCATTCTTAGGTTTTTGATGATAAATTGTCTGTTAAAATGCTGATTTTAAGGTTGTTCACGAAAGAAAAAAAAAACCTTCAAATGTTGATTTTGAGGTTTTTGACAAAAAATTGTATCTCAAAACGTTTATTTTGAGGCTTTTGATTAAATCTCCTAAAACCTTATTTTCGAGGTTTTTGGCGAAGATGGATTTATAAATGTTGATTTTGAGGTTTTTGAAGAAAATTTAGCTTTTAGAAGTTCGATTTTGATGAAAAATAGTCTCTTAAAACCATTATTTTGAGCTTTTTTGACGAAAATCAGGCTTTACTAATGTTGATTTTGAGGTTTTTTTATGAACGTTTGGCTCCCAAAGCTTTCGTTCTTGGGTTTTTGATGATAAATTGTCTGTTAAAATGTCAATTTTAAGGTTTTTCACTGGAAAAAAAAAAAAAAAAAAAGGTTCCTAAACTTTGATTCTGAAGTGTTTGATGATAAATTGTCTCTTAAAATGCTGATTTTAAGGTTGTTCACGAAAGAAAAAAAAAAAAGCTTCAAATGTTGATTTTTAGGTTTTTGACGAAAAATTGTATCTCAAAACGTTTATTTTGAGGCTTTTGATTAAAACTCCTAAAACCTTATTTTCGAGGTTTTTGACGAAGATTTGGCTTTGTAAATGTCGATTTTGAGGTTTTTGAAGAAACTTTAGCTCTTAGAAGATGAATGAGAATTTTGATGAAAATTGAAAATGAATATTGATGAAAATTTGAACAATTTTGATGAGAAATTGTCTCTTAAAACCATTATTTTGAGCTTTTTTGACGAAAATCTGGCTTTACTAATGTTGATTTTGAGGTTTTTTATGAACGTTTGGCTCCTAAAACTTTCATTCTTAGGTTTTTGATGATAAATTGTCTGTTAAAATGTCAATTTTAAGGTTTTTCAGTGAGAGAGAAAAGCTCTTAAACTTTGATTCTGAAGTTTTCGATGATAAATTGTGTGTTAAAATGCTGATTTTAAGGTTGTTCACGAAAGAAAAAAAAACGGAGTTTTGTTTAAAACTCCTAAAACCTTATTTTCGAGGTTTTTGACGAAAATCAGGCTTTACTAATGTTGATTTTGAAGTTTTTTATGAACGTTTAGCTCCCAAAACTTTCATTCTTAGGTTTTTGATGATAAATTGTCTGTTAAAATGTCAATTTTAAGGTTTTTCACGGGGAGAAAAAAAAAAAAAAGGCTCCTAAACTCTGACTTTGACGTTTTTCATGATAAATTGTCTGTTAAGGGCCCATCCAGCGCCTGTCGGGAGGGCGGGGCGACCCGCATAACACGAGGGTTTTAAAACTTATCCCTCCCCTTCAATTGGCAGGAGGAGCCGGTTCTCTCCGCCCACTTGTCTTTGATTCGTTGAAAAACCCGCGTGATTCAAAATTTGTTGAGATAGTATTTCAACGATAACTAAAGATTGAGTCATCGGAATTGATTCAAAATTTGCATACTTATGTTCTTTGTTATGTGGAGCGCATTTCACTAAACAATTCTATAAAAAGTTTTAAAAAAAATTTAAACATTTTTTCTTTACTACAAAGATTTATTTTTATTACAATAAGTTTAGTGAAATGCGCGGAGAAATAAATAAGCTTCATTTTAAAAAAAGTCCGGTCCAGATCGGATCATTTTTCTATGAGCTATCATTGAATAACTGTTTTCACGGCCCCTTAAAATGCTGATTTTAAGGTTGTTCACGAAAGAAAAGAAAAAAAACCTTCAAATGTTGATTTTTAGGTTTTAGACGAAAAATTGTATCTCAAAACTTTGATTTTTAGGCTTTTGATTAAAGCTCCTAAAACCTTTTTTTTTTTTTTTTTCCGTGAACAACCTTAAAATCAGCATTTTAACAGACAATTTATCATGGAAAACGTCAAAATCAAAGTTTTTTGTTTGTTTTTTTCCGAAGATTTGGCTTTATAAATGTTGATTTTGATGTTTTTTACGAAAATTTGGCTCTTAAAACCTCGATTTCGATGTTTTTGAAGGAAAAATAGTCCCATAACTACTAGACCAGACCTTTTGCTTAGTTTGAAAAATTCTTCGTTTCTAAAATTATGAAATGAAGGTAGAAAGGAGAAGATTTTGAGAGTAAGTCCCCATTGAAAATAACCCACTCATGTGATGGAATACGAGCGAAATCAATCTACGTAATGAAAGGGCCAGAGTAGATATTGTTGTATTCGACAAAGCGGAAGTTCAAAGGGATTCAAAAACCGAATCACTCTCGGCAATTGTATTAATTTGAGGACCGGATTTTTTAATCTTTCCACTTTCTCCGCCTAAAAAGTTGCTGATAAAATTTTTTTGAAATCTACATCATTAATCTTCACGTCGGATGTGTAATTTCGACGTCAAAACTTAGTATCGGGACACATTTTTCCTTTCTGAAGTGGTCTAGAAAGGGGTGGGTTGAGAAAGGGGTATTTTTTAGAGGCTTTCACCCTAGGGAACGCTTGAACAACACTTACGCTGAAATAAGTAATATAATAACTGTCACGGAGCAGACAAGTGTCGGCTTAGACGCTTCTTTGTTTGTTTTTTTATTATTTTTGCGTGCTCGTCCCGAAACAATGCCCGCATCCGGAGGCTCTTTAATTAGCTGTAATATTCATCATCACACCGAGATGGCTGCGGACAATTCCCATGATTCTCGACTCCTAAGGGGCAAACTTGTTCCGCAATGTGAGAAAAGCCTTCCTTAAAACAAGAAAACTGCCTTCTTATCATAACAATGCAAAAAAGTTAACCCTTTTTTCTTCATCCTTTGTAAAATAAGGATATTATTCAAAAGGAGAATCGATTATTATTTATAGGCAGGGGCGGGCTGGGAAATTAGGGTGTGGGTGGGTTTTCAGTTAAGGGGGCGCAGAAAATTGGCTTTTAGAAAAATATATTCAGCAAAAACTGAGGTTCCCAAACTTTTTCACAGTCCGCCCCCCTTTTAAACAAATTAAATCCTTTGCCCCCACCACCAAAGTTTTGAATGTTAAATTTGAGGTTTTTGGATGAAATTTGGGTTTTAAAATGTTTTTCTTCATCCTTTGTAAAATAAGGATATTATTCAAAAGGAGAATCGATTATCATTTATAGGCAAGGGCAGACTGGGACCTTAGGGTGTGGGTGGGTTTTCAGTTAAGGGGGCGCAGAAAATTGGCTTTTAGAAAAATATATTCAGCAAAAACTGAGGTTCCCAAACTTTTTCACAGTCCGCCCCCCTTTTAAACAAATTAAATCCTTTGCAAAGTTTTGAATGTTAAATTTGAGGTTTTTGGATGAAATTTGGGTTTTAAAATGTTGATTTTGAGGTTTTTGACAAAAGAAATTGCACTTAGAACGTTGATTTTGAGATTTTTTGACAAAAATATTTGCTTTTATAATCATGATTTTGAGGTTTTTGACAAAACATTGTCAATTTAAAGTTGATTTTGAGATTTTTTGACGAAAATTAGGCATCATAAATGTTGATTTCGAGGTTTTTTGACGAAAATTTGGCTTTAGAAATGTAGGTTGAATATGAGGTTTTTGGACAAAAACTAGGCATCATGTTGATTTTGAGGGGTTTTTTGTTTTTGTTTTTTGACGAAAATTTAGCTTTTAAAATGTTGATTTTGAGGTTTTTGGACGAAAATTAGGCATCATAAATTTTGATTTCGAGGTTTTTTGACCAAAATTAAGCTTTAAAAATTTTGACGAAAATTAGGCTTTAAAAGTGTTGATTTTGAGGTTTTTGGACGAAAATTAGGCATCATGAATGTTGATTTCGAGGTTTTTTGACCAAAATTAGGCTTTACAAATGTTGATTTTGAGGTTTTTGACAAAAAATTGTCAATTTAAAGTTCATTTTGAGATTTTTGACAAAAATTGGTCTTACAACCATGATTTGGAGATTTTGACGAAAAATTGTCAATTTAAAGTTGATTTTGAGGTTTTTTGACGAAAATTAGGGATTATAAATGTTGATTTTGAGGGGCTTTTGGACGAAAATTTAGCTTTTAAAATGTTGATTTTGAGGTTTTTGGACGAAAATTAGACATCATAAATATTGATTTCGAGGTTTTTTGACCAAAATGAAGCTTTAAAAATTTTGATTTTGAGGTTTTTGACGAAAATGTGGCTTTTTAAATGTTGATTTCGAGGTTTTTGGACGAAAATTAGGCTTCATAAATGTTGATTTCGAGGTTTTTGACCAAAATTAGGCTTTAAAAGTGTTGATTTTGAGGTTTTTGGACGAAAATTAAGCATCATAAATGTTTATTTCGAGGTTTTTGGACGAAAAAAATTGCACTTAAAACGTTCATTTTGAGATTTTTTGACAAAAATTGGTCTTA
>JAGWEN010001207.1:0-36100 GCA_018703685.1 Orius laevigatus
TGGGCGCGATGAAAGGCGGGGCCTTTCCAGTGGGGAAAAAATAGGCTTTACGTTGTAACGTCGACCCCACCACCCTCTGCTGAGGAGAGTATTTCGTTCGTCGCCCGGGACCACATGGCCGACAAGTGCCTACTCATGCGCACCTTTCGAGTGTTGTTATTGTTTTTCTCCTTTTTTTCAGTCTCCCAACCCCTAATGACCCATATTCAAGATACAATAAAATCAAAATTGAGGGTGTAAATACACAACCAAGTTTCTATAGACCATTTTTTGAGCCCAGAATCAACACCTTTTTTGTTGACGTCGAAATTAAATTTTTTGACCAAAAAGTACTTCTGTAAAGTAAATTTGACTCAAAACCGAGCAGCAGCATCCTAGTAGTTGACATTTACTATAAACAAAAATGTCTACCTATAAGTTGATGGTAAAAGGAATAAAAATAAAAACAGTATCCATTTATTTCTTAAATTGATGTAAACATTTCCTGTTGTCAATAAATAATAATCGGCGTCGATGTTTATGTCGACTAGGAATTATTTAAAAACGGAACTCGATTATGCGAGGCGACAGGAAATAAACGAGAAAAACATATTTGATGCTTTGGAAACAAGATGCTAAAAATAAACAAAACTTATGGTGGTGCGATTATTTGGCTCTTATGGTAAACGACATCGGGCGCGAATAGCACCGGGGAGGTCATGGGAGGCGTAGGGGAAGGTGATTTATGTGAGTGCTTTATCCAATTTATCTATCTCGTTTTATTCCTCTCTCTTGTTTTAACGTCCCTGTTTATCGTGTTTATCCACTCCTCAATCATGTTTGTATCCCTTTTTATTGTGTTTGTATCCCTGTTTTATTTATCGTGTTTTGGTTTATCCCTTGTTATATGTTTTATCCCTTTTTATAATGTTTTATCTCCTTTTAATCGTGTTTATCCCTTTTTTATCGTGTTTTAATTCCTCTTTCTATCACTGATTTAAATCACGTTTCCTTTGGCACAGTTTGCTGTATTTTTTAGAGCGAACAACTCCGAACCAAAGGATTAATTTATATAGACATGAAATGACTGTATGGACATGAAACATTAATTGTCACTAAAAATATTGAAATTCGGCAATGTTTCGATGGAGGTCAAAATAAAAGATGGATAATGACTTTAATGACTTTTCCTTCTTATTTCTGACAAGAGTCTAAGTTATTTTTTCGATATAAACTTGAGGACATGTCTCATCCTCGAGAGCAATTAGCGGAGCACATAAAACGCTCGTGAATTCAGTGAAGGGAGAGTTGGGCGGTTGTTAGCAGACCGTGGCCGTGTAAATTAGGAGTACGGCAATCATCCGGGTAATTGACGGTTGGGAGATTTTTTAAACTTAGTGGCAAATAACGTGGCGCTGGACATGAAGGAGAGGGCGAGTAGGGAGTGCGTCCTATGATACCCGTAGGCACGGTTGTTTTTATTTTCAACTCGAATTCTTTTATACTCCCCTCCTCCCATATCTTTAAAAAGATGATATACAAAAAGTCGTGAAGATCGTCGCACGCTTATCTATGGGAGTTCTGAGCGCCACGCTACGAACTTGTCAATCCACACTATGGTCGCGAGTACACGACGGCCTCAAGTCCTTTTGTCCAGCAAACCAAGCACCACGTCAACATCAACGCGAAAAATTCGATATTATCGACGTTTTGTAATCCATTAAAGATGGACTTTGAACTTCTTCTGTCCTCTTTCTTGAGAATCTCAGCACAAAAAGAGGAAAATTATTTTAACTTTATAGTCAAAACATATTTTCTTCTATGAGCTGGAAAGGAATGACAGCTTTCGCCCCACTCTAAGTTACGTCGTATGCAATATCAAATATATCCAAGGCTAGAACTCAAAATGAGATCTTCACCCTTTATCCTGACCTGACCTCAGAATAGCAAGTCGAGACTCTCAACAGCTGTTAACCAGCATATTTGCGACTATAAAACTCAAACTATAAAAACAAGTTTTCGAAATCTGAACTTTGAGTTTGTTTAGTAAAAATGTTGTTGAAGGAGAAGTCACGAATACTCTGGGGCCGTTGGAGTATGGTGATCATCTAATCACACAACTCGGCCGCATAAATTCGAACCCGCGGCGGCCTCCACCCTTCTTCAGTACAATAAAATACACAAATAACAAGTTGCTCGCCGAGACGGACAGCATCGCTTTAAACACTCGTGCGCCACAAAACCATTAGAGAAACTTTAAACGTTTTCATAAGTGATGAATACAACGTGTTTTATAATTAACAAGATCTTGATATAAAGAATTAAACGTTCTCCAGTGCAGAGCTAGACATCCTCATGAAATATTCGACGGGGAAATTATCGGCGGAGGGAAATTCCGGGTCAGAAATAACACTAACGCCCAACAATTTTCTGTTTTAAATGACTTTTTAAGAGACCCCACACGAATTATGAACTTTTTTACGTTTTAACTTCTGGAATGGGCTCGGTTTTTCGTATTTTGTATCATTTAAGATAGTATTATTCCTTTTTGTGATGCTTTATACCTTAACTTTTCGTATTTTTATCCCTTTTAAAGGTATTTATCCATGATTATCGTGTTTTATCCCTGTATATGGCGATTTTTCCCCGTTTATCGTATTTAAATTTAATCCCTTTTTATCGTGTTTTATCCCTGTTTATAGTGTTTTATCTCTGTTTATAGTGTTTTTATCCCTGTTTATCGTGTTTTATCCCTGTTTATCGTATTATATCCCTTTTTATAGTGTTTTAATCCCTGTTTATCAGTGTTTTTATCCCTGTTTATCGTGTTTTATCCCTGTTTATCGTGTTTTATCCCTGTTTATCGTGTTTTATCCCTGTTTACTGTGTTTTATCCCTTCTTATCGTGTTTTATCCCTTTTATCGAGTTTTATCCCTTTTATCGAGTTTTATCCCTGTTTATCGTGATTTATGCCTGTTTATCGTGTTTAATCCCTGCTTATCGTGTTAATCCCATTTAATCGTGTTTTTATCCTTTTTAATGCTTTTCGCATCTTACTGAAAAAATCTTTTCGTAATGGAACATTAAGGGTCTTCTTCGTTCAAAAAGTGTTCAAACAACTAAACTTAAGATTTAGATTTTTCAGAGTGGGAAACTCAAATTAGTTCATACCTATATGAACAACAAAAGGCAATTTTAAAAGGTTTTAGCAATTCAAGGAAAACACGTGTTCAAGACGATAAAATTAAACAAAAGGAAATAAAAAGTAAAAATAAAAGAAATCTTACCTTGCAATATCATCGAACTTGAGTTGTTTTTGTTTTGCTTTTTCGTCTAGACGCCCTTCTTCCTGCAACAATTAACTCAAAAACGATTAGATTAAGGGGAGGGGGGTCCAGTCGTCCATCGTAAAAAAATTAATTTTTTTTTTTTTTTATATTATGAAAATATTGGGTAGAGCAACTTCAAACCTGAAGGCTCCAGAAATCTTGTTCTGCCACTGTTACAGAACGTGACCAACGTTTAAATGAGCTTGAGGACCTTTTTTATTTTATTTTATTCTTTTTCTCAATTTGTCCCTTACTGGGTAGCATAGACTACTCGTATAAAATGAAGTGTTTAAAGCGATTTTAAATTTTATCATTTTTTTAACAGTATTTTTGGATACTTGACCGAATGAGTGTTATAAAAAAAAGTCTTATCGGTTGTCTCGTACTTTAAAACAATTTTTTGGTAAAAAGTCGTTTGTCAGGGGGGTTCTTAAATTAAAAACACATAAATATTGATAATAAAAATTAATAAAAAGACGATTCCAAGTTTTTTTGTTACATAAAAGTTACCTCTTTGGTCGTTTTTTATAATTAAACTTTTTTCTCTTTCTCTTCCTTTTTTTCTGTGTAGTCTAGGAAGAGCCTGGGGTCATACCTGTAACATACATCGAGACGTGATCAGCGTGAAGTACACTCAACTTAAAAAACCACAAACGCCATCTCGTGCTTAAAGAAAAAGCCCTTTTTTTAGAATGCAACTAGTCCAACCCTCACGATTTCGATTAGAGCGTTAAACCGAGAATTCAAACAATTAACGAGAAAATTCAGACATTCGTTTTTGACATTTATGTCTTTTTTTGAAAAATAAAGGAACAGAAATTTTTCTAAACTTTTATAGGATATCAAAAGAGCTTTCTAACGATGTAAATAACACTCAAACCATTCAAAAATTGAGAAACTTATGAATATTCAAAGTTTAGTGTTGTGATTTTTGCAAAACGTTAGTGTTCTATCCCTTTTTGATCCAGTTTTATCCCTTTTTAATCGTGTTTTATACCTTTTTATCGGATTATATCCCTTTTTATAAAGTTTTATCCCTCTTTAGTCACTTTTTATTGGGTTTTATCCCTTTATATTAAGTTTTATCCCTGTTTATTTATTATCCCTTTTAATCTTGTTTTTTCCATAAAAAACCATTACAAGAATATGTAACTATAAAACCATTTAATATTGAAAAAGGTACGAATATTTCAAGTTTTATTGTGATTTCTGCTGATATTTATTTAAAATTTTGGAAATCAAGGGGGGTAGAGCTTATAAAGGAAGAAAGCAATTTGTGATTTACACTAATCATGTTAGAAAACATAAATTTTTTTAAAAAGGATATTGCCTAAGCGGTTTTGCAAATTGAATAAAAATTGTTGAATTATGTAATATAATAACTCGACTTTTTTTTCTCGAGCAAGATTTCTTTATCAGTACAAATAGAACACATTAGGTTATAGAACTCATGTGAAGGGTTTTTTCTTCAATTCCTAGGTTTTTTTTATCTGTAGCAAGACTAGATCTTGAAATGTTTATTTTATCTTATCTATTGTCAACTCGGCTTCCCTCCTTGGGGGGTTCAATACCTGACGAAGGCACTTCAACGCGCTTAACACATCAAGAAATATTTTTTCTAGGAGTCGCGTTCAATTACGTCGAGTGGATGGAAAGACAAAAGTCGTGACGTCATCAGAAGGGGGGGGGTCGTTTTCTTGACATTTTGACAAATGTCGATTCTGTGAGAAATAGACAAAAGGGATTTTCGAAACTAATTTTTTTGTGAAATCGCGAACAATGATAGGTCAACCTTGATTATCTTAGAGACTAGACGATACCTACCTCTCAAACACAAAAAATAAAATCGCTTAACCCATTAATTATAATGGTTTGTTTAATTTGAAAAAGGATTTACCACAAAAAAGGAATCACAAATTCTCAACGGATACAATACAATAAAAAAGGATAAAAAAATGCAATAAAAACAGGGAAAAAATTCAATAAAAAGGTATAAAACACATAAAAACCGGGATAAAACTCATAAAATGGAATAAAACACGGAAAACAGGGATTAAACAAAACAAAAAAGGGTAAAACAATAAGAAAAACAGGGGTAAAACACGATCGTTGATAGAAGGATAAAAAATGAGTTTGGTGATTCGGTCCAGCGGTTACCGAAAATGGTGATCAAAGTTAAAAATCTACCTAAAAACGAGCGAATCGATAAAATGTCGTATTTGTCAACTTTTAGGCCTTGACCTTCTCAAAAAAATGTTCTTTTCGTACACAAGGGAGTCTTTTGTAGTCGCTGTATTTATCAGAATCTTCTCCTCCCGACCTATCTTATCTTTAGGATTGTTAAACATTTTACGGGTTGGAGGTCGCGCACGAGCGCTACAAACGTACAATCTTGTAAAATAAAAATTTCTTCATTTTTCAAAAATATGACCTCGAGGTTTTACGTAGAAATGAGAAATTACGTATAAAACCTTGAAACATACTTGAAAATCAACATGAAAATCATATTTGAACAATTGCGATGAATATGAAACTTGAAAGATGGATTTTTGAACCAAGAACATTTTTTTTGATCTCGAAAGTTAATTTTTTAAGAATTGGAAAGGACGTTTTTGATAATTAAAAAGGCCTTCTTGATAAAGATTTGAGTCTCTAATAATATTTAGGGCTCGGTATTTGATTGAGTGACCGTTTTTCCGAAGTTGCTGAGGCGAACGACTTTTTGTATCAAATGTACCCGAAGGATCGAACATGTTGAGCTCCTCTAATTTTTTGTTTTGTTTTAACCTGAGTCATGACCTTTTTGGAGGCTTCTAAAGCACGTTTGGAGGGAAAAATTTGTAAGTTTTTTTTTAAGAGCTTAAATTTCATTTTTTGAGGCCTAAAAACTCAGTATTTTGTCTTCGAAAGCATAATAATATCGAATCAGAGAAGAATAAAGCACGTTAAAAGGGATAACACACGATAAAAGGGATAAAACCCTGTAACAGGGATAAAACAAGACAAAAGGGATAAAACACGATAAAAACGGGGATAAAACTCAATAAAAAGGGATAAAACTCAATAAAAAGGGATAAAACACTATCAACCGGGATAAAACACTATAAAAACCGGACAAAACACTATAAAAAACAGGGATAAAACAATATAAAACCGGGATAAAACACTATTAAAATAGGATAAAACACGATAAAGAATAAAACAAGAAATAAGGGGAAAACCGTGTTTTTGAAGTTTTATATCTGGGCTCCCTGTGGACCGATCGACTTGAAATTTTCAGAGCATCCAATTATCGTATCGAGAAGATCTGCATAATATTTTCAAGTCAATCGGTTTACAGCTAGCCGAGGAGACAAAAAAAAGCCCTAAGCAGCCAAAATACATAACATGAAAAAAAAAAACCTGCTCTAAGATCTCGAAAACTATATTTTACATAATAATTAATGAACAATAAGTGTTTTAAATGTTGTAGATGTTTAAGAAATTTGCATAATGCGAAGAGTTTATTGAAAAAGATACAGAAGAGTTTTGACCCGGATATTATGGAAATTTTTTTTTCCTTCTCTCCGAGAGGTCTTGAAAGGAGGAAGTTAATGATTTTGCGCCATAGAGAGGCGGGTACCCAATTAGACCCCCAGGTGGGGAAGGTTTCGTGCATTTATAATTGTTTTTTCATCTTCTTCTTGTGGATGCTGCGATGAGTGTTCATTGTCGGATAGGGGGGAATGGCTTCGCCTTTTTAGTTACCTTCGAGATGTAAAGAGAAAGGTAAAGAGGGGAGGCAGAGGTCGTCCTTGAACCTGGATTCCGGAACCGTCGGAAGTGAATTCCGCCAGAACGCGCCACCGGGCGAGTCCACAGTAATTGACCTACGAAATCTCTATTCGAAGCCAAATTTTCCTCTTTACGTAATCGAAAGTTTTAATTTCAGACCAATAAAAATGAGAACTGAATCGATTTTCTTATCAAAACGAAACAAATCGAAGGAATTTTATTTTCAACGTCGCAATTCACTATGACCTCAATATGACATCACAAAATTAAACCATAAAAATTCTTCTATAATCATATTTTTTAAAGAGAAATATCAAAATGGTCGTTTGAAGTTAAAATGACCTATTTTCGTCTCAAAATATGAATTGCCCTATTTCGTGATTAATTATCGCAATAAAAAGGGAAAAACACGATGAAAAGGGAAAAAACAAGATATAAAGGGATAAAACGCTACAAAAAGGGAATTTTATTATATGTATTGTGAACAACGAAAACTATTTATCTAAATTTTAAACCAACCGTTATTGGTTTATTAAGGAACGTGGCAGCGTTCCGCCCCGCCAAGCCTATTGATGCTATAGGGACAGACAAAAACATCATTTTCGAAGCGAGGGACAAAAAAAAAGCTCAAATCATGTTTACATTACACCTTTTATAACCTCATGAAATTGTCATTTACATTCGTTTTATATTCATGTTACGAGGTTGACGAAACAGGGGAGAATAAAGTCGAACAGGGAAGTCATAAATACAAATTCAAGTCCTTGGAACAACCGGTTTTCGAAGAAAGAAAAAATTAGATGGAAAAGTTTCGAATAAAAGACGATAGAGGGCGGCTCGGAACGGGAGAAGGGTTTCTTAGTTTGGAACTACGCTGACAGAGGGCGGTTAAACTTTAGTTGAGAAATCGTCCGACAGGTGGAGTCACCGAAATACAAAGATTCTTACGCCCTCTCTTGAAAAGAAATGCAATTAATATGGACAAACTTATTATGGACTGCCTTAATATGGGCTCGAGATAATGAAATAGGATTAAAAGGGATAAAACCGAATAAATAGGGATAAAAGTTAAAAATAAAGGGATAAAAGAGAATAAAATGGTATAAAAAGGCCTCAAAAAATTTACTAAGTTTTATGCATCTAATGTACAAAATCTACCAAAAACTACCTACATAATCAATCTTCAAATGCCATAAGCTAACACAAAGTATCGAAATAAACTCGATATTTTGTAGAATTTAGTTCGAAATTTAAAAATCCTCCCTAATTGGGATTATGTAATTAAATCTGTTCTATTTCTTAAAAAAATCAAAGATCGACAGTTGTGAGACAGGGTGTCTCAGGTGGTTTCCCACGCCCTCAACATATGGCTCGACAGTCCCAGGCCCTTCCTCATCTGATTTATACTTGATCCCACACTTCAGATACATAAATCCTCCAAGGTCGCCTTTTTTTTACGAACCCTATTCGATTTTTTTCGGGAACCCCGATCCTTATTAGAACAGATTGTTTAACCGACGCACTAACTTATGAGAAATTTCAAATTTTTAAAAAGGACCATCGTCATCACTGCTCATAGGTAAGATTCCTAGATTGTAAAAGATTTTTAAACTTTTCATGTAGAATTTAAATTCTTTTATTTCATAAAATCACGTTTATGTTAGATTATGGGACATGCCTAGGATAGAAAAAGCCATAAAAGGTATGTACTTAACAAGGATAAAAAATGATATAAAAGGAATAAAACCCCCCTGAGATAAAAGGCTGTTAAAAAAGGGATAAAACGCTATAAAAAGGGATAAAACAAGAAAAAAAAAGGGATAAAACCCGATAAACAGGGATAAAACGCGAAAAAAGGGATAAAACACCAAAAACGGGGATAAAACAAGAAAAAAGGGATAAAACGAGATAAAATGGATAAAACACGACATAAAGAGTAAAGTAAGCGACAAAAAGTGATGTGATAAGTCAAATATAATATAAATAAACCTGAGAGGAATCCCCATATTTTCGTGATCCCCTGAGCTTCCCCATCACGAATATATAGGCCACTAGCCTGGGCCACAACCTCAATAGCCTTTTTCCTACGAAAATCCGCTAAAAACTATAATTAATGTAGGAAAGTAGCTCTTTGACATCCAAATTTTAGGTTGGCGGTCATTTTTTATCAAAGAGGAAATCAATAAAACAACAGAATAAAACGAAGCGATTGAGCAGTTACATTTTTCAAAAAACCAGTTTTTGTAAATTTACAGCTTCCTTTAAAGGAGTTCCTTTCTCTAATTAAAAGCTTTTTCGTAATCTTGAGAATTAATTTTGCTTTCTATTTTTCATGTACACGTTTGCCAACAAAGAAAAAAAAGGGTCGTCGGTTTTGGGATATCACGTGTCTTCGTTTTTTTCAATAAGGCACTTAACGTGAGGAAGTATCTCCGGATCATTTAAGGCGGAAGTTGAGGGACATCCGTGTGAAAAAGATTTCCTCCCCCATTTCTGTCAACATTTGAGTAAAAGGACCCATGGGAAGGCACCTTGTAAGGAAATCGGGAAGTTCATCATTCGGCCCCTAGAATGCGTCCCCACTCAAGAACGAAGACTCAGGAAGAACAGTCCAAATCGCCACAAACTCGTTTAAGTTCTATAAACAAAAGCTTTTCTTATTGAAAATACTCGAAAATAGACTCCTTGGATAACAAAGGATGTCATTAAGTCCATGAATAAAATAAACACAAAACAAAATCCCATCGTGGGTGGCTTATTTTGGAACAAAAAGGTCAAAACATCCGTTCCTTTCGACAAAAAACGTAACAATAAAAATTTTGAAAACGATCTTTTTAACCACTTTATTACAATAAAATATATTCACGTTTATCAAAACGTTCAAATTGACATTCTGAAGATTTTCCCTATTTTTGGTGTTTTGTCCATGTTTTTCGTGTTTTATACCTGTTTTTTCGTGTTCTATCCAAGTTTATCATGTTTTATCCCTTTATTTTATCGTGTTTTATCCCTTTATTCTATCTTGTTTTATCCCTTTTTTTTTTTCGCGTTTTATCACTGTTTTTCGTGTTTTATCCCTGTTTTTCGTGTTTTATCCCTTTTTTTCCCTACGTTTTATCCCTGTTTTTCGTGTTTTATCCCTGTTTTTCATGTTTTATCCCTGCTTTTCGTGTTTTATCCCGGTTTTTTGTGTTTCATCCCTGTTTTTCGTGTTTTATCCCTAGTTATATAGCAAAAAAAAACTCCAAAACCATTCTTTACCTCCACAAACGCGATTGATGCTTTAAAAAAAAAGTAGAAATTTTCTATTCTCCTGCTTATTTTTAAACCAAAAAATTATTTTTTTTTCTGCTCGTAGTTCATTCATGTCGTCCGAAATTACAATGAGAAGATGTGTAATGCGATAATAAAAACAATAGCTGTCGAAACCTAAGGTCCGATGGCGTGGGCACCCTGTATATCGTGCGAGTCGAGTAGGCGCGTGGGAAGCGCGGAGGCCCCGGGGCGAAGGCGAAAGGGACTCGTGTCGCATACCTAAATACTTACGAACGTTTAAAAAAACGGTTGAGAAAACCACCTCGGGGGTAAAGACGAATATCCATTTAAAACAGGTAGGTAGGCTTCAGCGAGATTAGACGCCAAGAAAATCGTTTCCTGCCTACGCTTTCTCTTCTCGAAAAAATTGTTCCAACTTCGTTTTAGTTTAGAAAGTCCAATTTTGACTTAGCGAAAAACTAAAGCTTCCATATTTGGAAAAATGGTCGATAAAATAATTTTTAAGAGACCTACAAATTTTAACCGAATTCATTGGAATATGCACCTACTTAGTTTAAGTTTAAATAATTCACAACTCCAGTTTCGTGTTTCATCTCTGTTTTTCGCATTTTATCCCTGTTTTTCGCGTTTTATCCCTATTTTTCGAGTTTTATCCCCCTTTTTATTAGTTTTGTCGTATTTTATCGCGTTTTATTCTTTCCTATTTTTATCGCATTTTATTGTGATTTATCCCTTTTTATAATCCTATCCTTTTCTAACCGAGTTTCATCAATTTTTATAGCGTTGTATCATTTTTTATCTCTCTGGGAAGGGATCATTTTGTCCTGCACCTTAAAAAAAATTCTAATTAATAATTAGAGCCGATGACAAGGCTTTTCGAGAAAGGCCTAAACCATTTTTAATGCCCATGAAAAATTCTTGGAACGTCGAGGGTAATTTTCATGAAACGACCGGTTCCTCGGTTACGTTATTAAAACCGAGTTAACAAGTTTCTTTTCGATATTTTAGGGTATCCATTCATTTTTTTTTAGTTCTACGAAGACTCCCAAGACATTTGCTCGACAATCCTTCCATTGTTTCGCCCCACCAACGGTGGCCGTGTGAAGTGAAACGTTCGCTTGGGTGCGTAGGTGCTAAATTTGCATAACCAGTCCCCCTCAAAGAAAAAAAAGGATATCATAAGAACTTCAACTCTTCCTTGTACTCCCTCACATTAGGAAAAGGTAAAAATTAAGCGTTTACAAGGTGTAGGAGCGACATAAAATATTTTGTATTCCTCCACGGCCGCGTACGTGGACTGGTTGGGAAACTGAATGAATAATTTAAAGAAGTTGTTTTTGTGCCAAAAGCTAGCATATCTGAAAAGGACGGGCCTGATAATGAGATTTCCCAGAACCACTTATTGGGGCCCTTAGGAGTCCATAAAAAATACAAAGAATGGGAGGGGTTTTCGATAAGTTGTAAAGTGCCGTCATAAACAAACATAGGGAACAAGTGGTTCGGGGGAAAAAAAATGAAGAAAAAACATATGTTGCCCGCTTGTAACCAACCCCTTCATCAGCTTCACCACATTTCGATAATGACTTCCAACAAAGTTAAGAGAATGAGAACGAAAAGATACAAATAACGTTGAGGTTTTTGATTTCAAAAATTTTCATTAGTTGGGCTAAGAAGTCTGAAAAAACTATCCTTTTTCTGGTATTTTATCCCTTATTATAGCGTTTTATCCCCTTTTTATCGCGTTTTATATAATTTTTTTCCCCTTTATATCTTGCTCTATTCTTTTATTTAAATTTTTATCGTGTTTTATCCCTATTATCGTGTTTTATCCCTTTTAATCGTGTTTTATCCCTTTTTATGGTTTGATCCCCTTATATCGCGTTTTATCCCTTTTTGTCGGGTTTTATCCCTTTTTATCGCGTTTTATCCCTTTTAATCGTGTTTTATCCCTTTTTATGGTTTAATCCCCTTATATCGCGTTTTATCCCTTTTCATCTGGTTTTATCCCTTTTTATCTGGTTTTATCCCTTTTTATCGGGTTTTATCCCTTTTTATCGGGTTTTATCCCTTTTTATCGGGTTTTATCCCTTTTTATCGCGTTTTATCCCTTTTTATCGCGTTTTATCCTTTTTTATCCCTTTTTATCGCGTTTTATCCCTTTTTATCGCGTTTTATCCCTTTTTATCGGGTTTTATCCCTTTTTATCTGGTTTTATCCCTTTTTATCTGGTTTTATCCCTTTTTATCGGGTTTTATCCCTTTTTATCTGGTTTTATCCCTTTTTATCGGGTTTTATCCCTTTTTATCTGGTTTTATCCCTTTTTATCGGGTTTTATCCCTTTTTATCTGGTTTTATCCCTTTTTATCGGGTTTTATCCCTTTTTATCGCGTTTTATCTCTTTGTATCGCGTTTTACCCTTTTTTTTTTTTTATCGCGTTTATCCTTTTATATCGCGTTTTATCCCTTTTTATCGCGTTGTATCCCTTTTTATAGTGTTTTATCCCTTTTTATCGTTTTTTACCACTTTTTTAACGCATATTATCCATTTACATCGCGTACTATCCATTCTTATGGCATTTTATCCCTCTTTATCCTGTTTTATCCCTTTTTTGTCGCATTTTATCACCACGTGTACCACGTGCTCGGAAAGCAATGAGGAAAAACGCGAACCCTTTTTTCAAAACTACACTTATGGACCTAGGTACATTAAGTAGAACAAATAGAAGAATGACTTTCCCAATTTGAAGAACCGCAAATAAAACAGTACTAAGCGGCAGTCGATCGTCTGTGACATCACGCTTGAAATCTCTTTTAAATAAAGCGCCAATCGGGAAAAATCCCTTCGAAAATATCGGTCAGAAATTTTTTTTACGTTTTAAACGAGAAGCCCCGGAGGCTCTGAAGGAACAAGATATTGTCAACTGCGGTTCAGGTTACTGGCAGACGAGAGAGAAGGAAAAAAAAAGAAGAATGAAAAGGTGACCTGGACCCAGAGTACACATTCCTAAGCTCCACCCTCCATCTCAAAAAAGAATAATGGACCGTATAGGACATCGATTTTTCGAAACTGTTTATCTTTGAACGGGCATCTTTTCCTGTTTTATGACCCTTGTAAAGTCCTTTTTGAGGTCTTTAGTTTTGAAATTAGGGATTATTGTTTGTAAAATTCTTTATGGGCTGTAAAGCTTAATGGAGCCTTTTGATCTTTCATGCTTCATCTTTAAAACGGGGGCGAAGGTATTCTATTCAATCTGTGGTGAATGGACGGCGATAATCACAGACGTGAGGGAAGAAACTGGACCCTCACGATCGTGTCCTAATCCAAAAACGCTCCGAGCCTTCTTTTCTTCAATGAAAGCGTTCAATTTTTTTCCTTCTTCCTTTTTCATCACATTTCTAAGGTCGTAAACACAAAAGTTATTTGATTTTTTACTTCTCAAAAGTTTTAAAATAGCGTTTTATCCCTTTTTATAGTGTTTTATCCTTTTTTTTTATAGTGTTTTATCCCTGTTTATCGTGTTTTATCCCTCTTCTATCGCTTTTTATACCTTTTATCGCATTTTATCCCTCCTTTACCCCCATTTTATTGCCTTTAATCCTTCAAATATACCAAAGGGTGTAGACGGGACAGGTATATTGTGGAAAATGGTGGAGGGATGTTTATAGTGGAGGGAAGTTTTCGCAGGAGCGGCTCCAGACCAGTATTTTCTGTGACCTTTCATGTAATACAATACTCAATTGATCAACTAGACGAGTCATCGTATTAGTAGCTAAGGATCTCTAAACTTTTATTTATAGCTTTCAAATGATTCTGCACTATTGAATTGTTTAAATAAAAAATTCTTTTTCCTCTTATAACCTGAGTCTAATTGTACATCGTAAAAAGCTGTTTAGAAATAAAGAATTAAATCTTTATATAATAAATCTTAGTTAAAAAGCGTCCAATTGATGCAATTGGACTAGTTGATGCCAAATTTTGTGAAGGATACCACGGTTTTTTATCAATTTTATGTTATCTACACGTTTTATAAGAATCGATAGTTTCGGTCTAGGTGGAATCCTTTTTTTTTTTTTTACTTCAAGGACTAAATCACTCGCCCATGACAGGCTCCTTAGGTTTCCCATGTTTTTCAAGTGAATGTAAATGGTTATTTTTCAATCTTAAGTGCCCTTTTTTGTCAAGATTTTAAGTAGTTCAGATTACACTTGTCCCATTTTTACTGAAAATTTGGTTATCACGAAAGAAAAACATTGTTTGATTATTTTTTCTTTCATTGTAATGCAGGAAAAACGTTTAAAATAGCTCGACAAGAACGAAATCAACCTGAAAAAAGGACAAGAATGGGTTTTTTGGTTCGATAAATGCTTAAAAGTATCCCTCAATTAAGTGGAACGTTAATTGAACAATTATACAATTAGAGAAGTGAGAGAAAACCGTCGTTGTTGAATTCCAACTCGGAAATTTCAGTTCAAAACTGAAAAGCTTCGAGGTAAAAATTTCTAAATTAGTCGTCACGTTTATATGACAAAAGGATGAAGAGCATATAAGTTTAGAATGGAACGGCTGGGCGCAACGCTTGATCCAAGATTAGAATTCGAGCTCTTTTCAATTAATTTCCCTGAGAATCTCTTCTTAATTTAAGGAAGGAAGAAGGAGGAGCAAACGGAAGTACGAGATAAAAAAAATTGAAAAAAATTCTGACGTCCCCCGGTTCGCATCTGTTCAACAACAAAAGATATGAGAAGGTCTTTGTCCGTGATTTCGAGGTGTTGTTTGTTATTTCCCAAAGGAGCAGGTACATCGAAACCCTCAAGTGCTCCTAACCTGTTATTTATCACATTATACAACCAATAATTCCTGTTTTATGAAGAACATAAGCCCTCGTTTTTTATATCATTCAAGGTCCAAGATGATATTCAATATTCACAATCTCGTGTTACGTTGATTTCACGGCTAAAAGAATGAAGGATTTCTTGTTTGTTTTCTTAAAATTGAGGCTCGTGTCGAAGCCATTAGCACATGACTGGAAAGAATCCTTCGCGTGTAAGGTCCGTCATCAAAAGCAGAAGGAAAAAAGAGAAGAAAACGTACGAACGACCGCAATTACACTCGGAGAGAAGGGAGCAAAAAAAGTCTCGTTACGGAGAGAGGACTGACCGGGACATGTCAAAACCCGATAGAAAATAAGAAGTTATATGATGACTACCAGCAGGGTTAACATGTATTTAGTGTTTCCGACGTTTTTGTGGCAAGGAGGATGATTCGGTGTGCTCAGAAAGGTCAATCAAGAAGGAGACACCTTTTGACTTCATTTAAAACCCTAAAAAGTGAAAATTTGTCTGATACAACGCGATATAAAGGGATAGAACGTAATAAAAAGGGATAAAACGCGATGAATAGGGATAAATCGCGATAAAAAGGGATAAAACACGATTAAAAAAAAAGGGATAAAACACGATAAAAAAAATGAGTCCCGCGGCAGCAGGACTAAAGAGGTAGATTTCTTTCAGATGTTTAGATCTAGAACTTTCTATAATTCGAAGAAAAAAAAATCATCTGTTTCCCGGTAAAAATTCAAAAAATTTCTTTTTTACCTAGGTTCAAATCTATTGCGCCCAGCTGATCCAAACCAACTTTAAATCTTTCTTAGCCATCCCCATAACATCACTTTTAAGTTTGAAAGCGATTGGATGAACGGTTTGCGAGATTCGCAGGTTAGGCCCTAAGTAAAGTACCAAAACCGCTGGTCCGATTTCAGCCGTTAACGAACTCATAAATTCTATTAGTTTAAAAGCCCTAAATACCGAATTTCATGTTGGTCAAGTAAAAATTACTCAAGTTATCGTGCGAATATATACATATATACATATAAAGTTTCATTCGGAAATGACCATTTTGGTTGAGCACTTTTTTAACTTTAAACAACACCGGGGAGAGAAAGGAAACAAAAAGGGGACTCACAGATAAATGAATATTTCGGCTTTTTTGGCCTTCGTCTGGCGAAAGAGAGGCTATTGAGTGGGCCGTTGTTCGACTACCCACGGGCGAGATGACGGTTTGGGCGGTGAGAGCGTGATAAGAGCACGCGGTCCTAGTCGTGAGCGGGAACGAGGTGTTACGTCACTTCGCGGGAAACAGTGGTAGGAGTAGTTGACGGTGTTGGGTGTTCAACTCCACTCAACTCTCTTTTTAGGAGAGGAGGAAAGAAAGGAAGGAAGGGGAAAGATAATAATATACATATAAATAAATAAATAAAATAAAAAGATAAAACATAAAAATAAAATAAAATAAATAAATAAATAAAAATAAATAAATGAAATAATATAATAAATAAATAAATAAATAATGAATAATAATAATAATAATAAAAAAAATAAATAAATCATAATAATAATAATAATAATAAAATTGTAAAAGTGTAGTGTTGTGTGTGAGGGTGTTTTCGTTCCTACCATCGGTCTTTGTTGAGACCAGGAAGGTGGAAGGCTCAAGCTTCCATATATAGCTCACCTCCCAGGCTATAACTTCGGGCTCAGGGGTGTCGGGTGGGAGATTTTTGATGATGATAACTTGAAAAAGGTCGTTAATTTAGGAGAGGGAGAATGGGAAAGGGCGTGGTGGGGACTGGATCATTGGTTTTTGTTAAACGTGATGGCGATGGTTATTCATTCTTAGGTTAAGCGTTGTAGTACAGTGGCCAACATAGAACTATTGCAGAGGTTACAAGTTATAATGTATATGGTGTTGACGATTTACAAGTGGAGTGGGAGGTTATGTGATGGTTGTGCGTTGACCGGGCTGGTGAAGGAGGTAGTTGGGAGAAAGGAGATCACAAGTTTGGCAGCGGGGATGGTTACAAGTTTGTGATCTCCTTTCTCCCACTACACTCCTTCACCAGCCCGGTCAACGGCACAACCATCAACATAACCTCCCGCTCACCCCACACACACGCTCTACACACCCACACGCCCCGCACCCCCCCCACAACCCCACACACACTCCACTTGTAAATCCGTCAACACCATGTATATGGTGTTGACGGATTTACAAGTGGAGTGGGAGGTTATGTTGATGGTTGTGCCGTTGACCGGGCTGGTGAAGGAGGTAGTGGGAGAAAGGAGATCACAAACTTGTAACCATCCCCGCTGCAAACTTTGTGATCTCCTTTCTCCCACTACCTCCTTCACCAGCCCGGTCAACGGCACAACCATCAACATAACCTCCCACTCCACTTGTAAATCCGTCAACACCATATACATTATAACTTGTAACCTCTGCAATAGTTTCTATGTTGGCCACTGTACTACAACGCTTAACCTAAGAATGAATAACCATCGCCATCACGTTTTAACAAAAACCAATGATCCAGTCCCCACCCACGCCCTTTCCCATTCTCCCTCTCCTAAATTTAACGACCTTTTTAAAGTTATCATCATCAAAAATCTCCCACCCGACACCCCTGAGCCCGAAGTTATAGCCTGGGAGGTGAGCTATATATGGAAGCTTGAAGCCTTCCACCTTCCTGGTCTCAACAAAGACCGATGGTAGGAACGAAAACACCCTCACACACAACTACACTTTTACAATTTTATTATTATTATTATTATTATGATTTATTTATTATTTTTTATTTATTATTATTATTATTATTATTTATTTATTTATTTATTATATTATTTTCATTTATTTATTTTTTATTTATTTATTTATTTTATTTTATTTTATTTTTATTTTTTTATTTTATTTTATTTATTTATTTTTTTTTTTTTTCTTTCCCCTTCCTTCCTTTCTTTCCTCCTCTCCTAAAAAGAGAGTTTGAGTGGAGTTGACACCAAACACCGTCAACTACTCCTACCACTGTTTCCCGCGAAGTGACGTAACACCTCGTTCCCGCTCACGACTAGGACCGCGTGCTCTTATCACGCCTCACCGCCAAACCGTCATCTCGCCCGTTGGTAGTCGAACAACGGCCACTCAATAGCCTCTCTTTCGCCGACGAAGGCCAAAAAAGCCGAAATATTCATTTATCTGTGAGTCCCCTTTTTGTTTCCTTTCTCTCCCCGTGTGTTGTTTAAAGTTAAAAAGTGCTCAACCAAAATGGTTTTTTTCATTTCCGAATGAAACTTTATATGTATATATGTATATATTCGCACGATAACTTGAGTAATTTTTACTTGACCAACATGAAATTCGGTATTTAGGGCTTTTAAACTAATAGAATTTATGAGTTCGTTAACGGCTGAAATCGGACCAGCGGTTTTGGTACTTTACTTAGGGCCTAACCTGCAAATCTCGCAAACCGTTCATCCAATCGCTTTCAACTTAAAAGTGATGTTATGGGATGGCTAAGAAAGATTTAAAGTTGTTTGGATCAGCTGGGCGCAATAGATTTGAACCTAGGTAAAAAGAAATTTTTTGATTTTACCGGAAACAGATGATTTTTTTTCTTCGAATTATAGAAAGTTCTAGATCTAAACATCTGAAGAAATCTACCTCTTTAGTCCTGCTGCCGCGGGACTCATTTTTTTTATCGTGTTTTATCCCTTTTTTATCGCGTTTTATCCCTTTTTATCGCGATTTATCCCTATTCATCGCGTTTTATCCCTTTTTATTACGTTCTATCCCTTTATATCGCGTTGTATCGGACAAAATTTTCCCTTTTTAGGGTTTTAAATGAAGTCAAAAGGTGTTTCCTTCTCGATTGACCTAAGCACACCGAATCATCCTCCTTGCCACAAAAACGTCGGAAACACTAAATACATGTTAACCCTGCTGGTAGTCATCATATAACTTCTTATTTTCTATCGGGTTTTGACATGTCCCGGTCAGTCCTCTCTCCGTAACGAGACTTTTTTTGCTCCCTTCTCTCCGAGTGTAATTGCGGTCGTTCGTACGTTTTCTTCTCTTTTTTCCTTCTGCTTTTGATGACGGACCTTACACGCGAAGGATTCTTTCCAGTCATGTGCTAATGGCTTCGACACGAGCCTCAATTTTTAAGAAAACAACAAGAAATCCTTCATTCTTTTAGCCGTGAAATCAACGTAACACGAGATTGTGAATATTGAATATCATCTTGGACCTTGAATGATATAAAAAACGAGGGCTTATGTTCTTCATAAAACAGGAATTATTGGTTGTATAATGTGATAAATAACAGGTTAGGAGCACTTGAGGTTTCGATGTACCTGCTCCTTTGGGAAATAACAAACAACACCTGAAATCACGGACAAAAGACCTTCTCATATCTTTTGTTGTTGAACAGATGCGAACCGGGGACGTCAGAATTTTTTTCAATTTTTTTTTATCTCGTACTTCCGTTTGCTCCTCCTTCTTCCTTCCTTAAATTAAGAAGAGATTCTCAGGGAAATTAATTTGAAAAGAGCTCGAATTCTAATCTTGGATCAACGCGTTGCGCCCAGCCGGTTCCATTCTAAACTTTATATGCTTTCATCCTTTTGTCATATAAACGTGACGACTAATTTAGAAATTTTTACCTCGAAGCTTTTCAGTTTTGAACTGAAATTTCCGAGTTTGAATTCAACAACGACGTTTTTCTCTCACTTCTCTAATTGTATAATTGTTCAATTAACGTTCCACTTAATTGAGGGATACTTTTAAGCATTTATCGAACCAAAAAACCCATTCTTGTCCTTTTTTTCAGGTTGATTTCGTACTTTTCGTACTTCTTAAGCTATTTTAAACATTTTTCCTGTATTACAATGAAAGAATAAAAACGAAATAATGTTTTTTTTCTTTCGTGATAATTACTGATAACCAAATTTTCAGTAAAAATGGGACAAGTGTAATCTGAACTACTTAAAATCTTGACAAAAAAGGGCACTTAAGATTGAAAAATAACCATTTACATTCACTTGAAAAACATGGGAAACCTAAGGAGTCTGTCATGGGCGAGTGATTTAGTCCTTGAAGTAAAAAAAAAAAAAGGATTCCACCTAGACCGAAACTATCGATTCTTAAAAAACGTGTAGATAACATAAAATTGATAAAAAACCGTGGTATCCGTCACAAAATTTGGCATCAACTAGTCCAATTGCATCAATTGGACGCTTTTTAACTAAGATTTATTATATAAAGATTTAATTCTTTTATTTTCTAAACAGGCTTTTTTACGATGTACAATTAGACTCAGGTTATAAGAGAAAAAGAATTTTTTATTTAAACAATTCAATAGTGCAGAATCATTTGAAAGCTATAAATAAAAGTTTAGAGATCCTTAGCTACTAATACGATGACTCGTCTAGTTGATCAATTGAGTATTGTATTACATGAAAGGTCACAGAAAATACTGGTCTGGAGCCGCTCCTGCGAAAACTTCCCTCCACCACAAACATCCCTCCACCGTTTTCCACAATATACCTGTCCCATCTACACCCTTTGGTATATTCGAAGGATTAAAGGCAATAAAATGGGGGTAAAGGAGGGATAAAATGCGATAAAAGGTATAAAAAGCGATAGAAGAGGGATAAAACACGATAAACAGGGATAAAACACTATAAAAAAAAAGGATAAAACACTATAAAAAGGGATAAAACGCTATTTTAAAACTTTTGAGGAAGTAAAAAATAAATAACTTTTGGTGTTTACGACCTTAGAAATGTGATGAAAAAATGAAGAAGGAAAAAAATTTGAACGCTTTCATTGAAGAAAAAGAAGGCTCGGAGCGTTTTGGATTAGACACGATCGTGAGGGTCCAGTTTCTTCCCTCCCGTCTGTGATTATCGCCGTCCATTCACCACAGATTGAATAGAATACCTTCGCCCCGTTTTAAAGATGAAGCATGAAAGATCAAAAAGGCTCCATTAAGCTTTACAGCCCATAAAGAATTTTACAAACAATAATCCCTAATTTCAAAACTAAAGACCTCAAAAAGGACTTTACAAGGGTCATAAAACAGGAAAAGATGCCCGTTCAAAGATAAACAGTTTCGAAAAATCGATGTCCTATACGATCCATTATTCTTTTTTGAGATGGAGGGTGGAGCTTAGGAATGTGTACTCTGGGTCCAGGTCACCTTTTCATTCTTCTTTTTTTTTTTCCTTCTCTCTCGTCTGCCAGTAACCTGAACCGCAGTTGACAATATCTTGTTCCTTCAGAGCCTCCGGGGCTTCTCGTTTAAAACGTAAAAAAAAAAAAAATTTCTGACCGATATTTTCGAAGGGATTTTTCTCGATTGGCGCTTTATTTAAAAGAGATTTCAAGCGTGATGTCACAGACGATCGACTGCCGCTTAGTACTGTTTTATTTGCGGTTCTTCAAATTGGGAAAGTCATTCTTTTATTTGTTCTACTTAGAGTACCTATAAGAGTACCTATAGGTGGACACGAGTCCATAAGTCATAGTCAGTTTTGAGAAAGTGGTTCGCGATTTTTCCTCATTGCTTTCCGAGCACGTGGTCGAGTGGTGTAAAATGCTGACAAAAAACGATAAAACAGCGATAAAGAGGGATAAAATGCCTAAGAATGAAAGTAGCGAGTAAATGGATAAGATGCGTTAAAAATCCGTACAAAAACGATAAAAAGGGATAAAACATGATAAAGAGGGATACAACGCGACACAAAGGGATAAAACGCGATATAAAAGGATAAACGCGATAAAAAAAAGGGTAAAACGCGATACAAAGAGAAAAAACGCGATGAAAAAGGGATTAAACGCGATAAAAAGGGATAAAACCAGATCAAAAAGGGATAAAATACTATAAAATGGGATAAAACGATAAAAAGGGATAAAACCCGATAAAAAGGGATAAAACCAGATAAAAAGGGATAAAACCACGATAAAAAGGGATAAAACTCGATAAAAAGGGATAAAACCCGATAAAAAGGGATAAAACACAATAAAAAGGGATAAAACACGATAAAAAGGGATAAAACACGATAAAAAGGGATAAAACAGGATAAAACACGATAAGAAGGGATAAAACTCGATAAAAAGGGATAAAACACGATAAAAAAGGGATAAAACACGATAAGAAGGGATAAAACTCGATAAAAAGGGATAAAACACGATAAAAAAGGGATAAAACCGATGAAAGGGATAAAACGCGATATAGGGGATTAAACATAAAAAGGGATAAAACACGATTAAAAGGGATAAAACGCGATAAAAAGGGATAAAACACAAAAAGGGATAAAACGCGATATAAGGGGATAACCATAAAAAGGGATAAAACACGATTAAAAGGGAAAAACACGTAAAGGGATAAAACACGATATTTAAATAGATAGAGCAGATAAAAGAATTATATAAACACGATAAAATGGGATACAACGCCATAATAAGGGTTAAAATAGCAATAAAAGTGATATTTTTGTCTACTTCTTAGCCCAACTAATGAAATTCTTGAAATCAAAAACCTCGAAGTATTACTTTTCGTTCTCATTCTTTGAACTTAGTTGGAAGTCATTATCGAAATGTGGTGAAGCTGATGAAGGGGTTGGTTACAAGCGGGCAACATATGTTTTTTCTTCATTTTTTTTCCCGAACCACTTGTTCCCTATGTTTGTTTATGACGGCACTTTACAACTTATCGAAAACCCCTCCCTTTCTTTGTATTTTTTATGGACTCCTAAGGGCCCCAATAAGTGGTTCTGGGAAATCTCATTATCAGGCCCGTCCTTTTCAGATATGGTAGCTTTTGGCACAAAAACAACTTCTTTAAATTATTCATTCAGTTTCCCAACCAGTCCACGTACGCGGCCGTGGAGGAATACAAAATATTTTATGTCGCTCCTACACCTTGTAAACGCTTAATTTTTACCTTTTCCTAATGTGAGGGAGTACAAGGAAGAGTTGAAGTTCTTATGATATCCTTTTTTTTCTTTGAGGGGGACTGGTTATGCAAATTTAGCACCTACGCACCCAAGCGAACGTTTCACTTCACACGGCCACCGTTGGTGGGGCGAAACAATGGAAGGATTGTCGAGCAAATGTCTTGGGAGTCTTCATAGAACTAAAAAATGAATGGATACCCTAAAATATCGAAAAGAAACTTGTTAACTCGGTTTTAATAACGTAACCGAGGAACCGGTCGTTTCATGAAAATTACCCTCGACGTTCCAAGAATTTTTCATGGGCATTAAAAATGGTTTAGGCTTTCTCGAAAAGCCTTGTCATCGGCTCTAATTATTAATTAGAATTTTTTTAAGGTGCAGGACAAAATGATCCCTTCCCAGGAGAGATAAAAAATGACACAACGCTATAAAAATTGATGAAACGGTTAAAAAAAAAGGATGAAATTATAAAAAGGGATAAAGCGAAATAAAAAGGTGCTATAGGGGATAAATCACAATATAAAGGAATAAAACGCGATAAAATACGATAAAACTAATGAAAAGTGGGGATAAAACTCGCAAAACAGGGATAAAACACGAAAAACAGGGATAAAATGCGAAAAACGGATTAAAACACGAAAAAAAGGGATAAAACGCGAAAAAAAACGGGGATAAAACGCAAAAACAGGGATGAAACCGAAACTGCAGTTGTAAATTATTTTAAACTTCAACTAAGTAGGTAGTGCATATTCCAATGAATCCGGTTAAAATTAGTGGGTCTCTTAAAATTACTCTATCGACCATTTTGCCATATATGGAAGCTATAGTTTTTCGCTAGTTCAAAATTGGACTTTCTAAACTAAAACGAAGTTGGAACAATTTTTTCGAGAAGAGAAAGCGTAGGCAGGAAACGATTTTCTTGGCGTCTAATCTCGCTGAAGCCTACCTACCTGTTTTAAATGGATATTCGTCTTTACCCCCGAGGTGGTTTTCTCAACCGTTTTTTTAAACGTTCGTAAGTATTTAGGTATGCGACACGAGTCCCTTTCGCCTTCGCCCCGGGGCCTCCGCGCTTCCCACGCGCCTACTCGACTCGCACGATATACAGGGTGCCCACGCCATCGGACCTTAGGTTTCGACAGCTATTGTTTTTATTATCGCATTACACATCTTCTCATTGTAATTTCGGACGACATGAATGAACTACGAACAGAAAACAAAATTTTATCTTTTGGTTTAAAAATAAGCAGGAGAATAGAAAATTTCTACTTTTTTTAAAGCATCAATCGCGTTTGTGGAGGTAAAGAATGGTTTTGGAGTTTTTTTGCTATTTTACTAGGGATAAAACACGAAAAACAGGGATAAAACGCGAAAAAAAAAAGGGATAAAACGCTAAAAACAGGGATAAAACACGATAAAATAAAGGGATAAAACACGATAAAATAAAGGGATAAAACACGATAAAATAAAGGGATAAAACACGATAAAATAAAGGGATAAAACACGATAAAATAAAGGGATAAAACACGATAAAATAAAGGGATAAAACAAGATAAAATAAAGGGATAAAACATGATAAACAGGGATAGAACACGAAAAAAAAGGATAAAACACGAAAAACAGGGAAAAAACACCAAAAATAGAGAAAAACTTCAGAATGTCAATTTGAACGTTTTGATAAACGTGAATATATTTTTTTGTAATAAAATGGTTATTGTTACGTTTTTTGTCGAAAGGAACGGATGTTTTGACCTTTTTGTTCCAAAATAAGCCACCCACGATGGGATTTTGTTTTGTGTTTATTTTATTCATGGACTTAATGACATCCTTTGTTATCCACGGAGTCTATTTTCGAGTATTTTCAATAAGAAAAGCTTTTGTTTATAGAACTTAAACGATTTTTTGGTAATTTTGTCCATTCCTCGTGAGTCTTGAGTGGGAACGCACTCTATGGGCCGAATGATGAACTAGTCTTTCCTATTTCCTTACAAGGTGCCTTCCCATGGGTCCTTTTACTCAAATGTTGACAGAAATGGGGGAGGAAATCTTTTTCACACGGATGTCCCACTACTTCCGCCTTAAATGATCCGGAGATACTTCCTCACGTTAAGTGCCTTATTGAAAAAAACGAAGACACGTGATATCCCAAAACCGACGACCCTTTTTTTTTTCTTTGTTAGCAAACGTGTACACCAAAATAGAAAGCAAAATTAATTCTCAAGATTACGAAAAAGCTTTTAATTAGAGAAAGGAACTCCTTAAAAGGAAGCTGTAAATTTACAAAAACTGGTTTTTTGAAAAATGTAACTGCTCAATCGCTTCGTTTCATTCTGTTGTTTTATAGAATGATTTCCTCTTTGATAGAAAATGACCGCCAACCCAAAATTTGGATGTCAAAGAGCTACTTTCCTACATTAATTATAGTTTTTAGCGGATTTTCGTAGGAAAGAGACTATTGAGGTTGTCACGGATGATCCCAGGCTAGAGGCCTATTTATTCGTGATGGGGGAAGCTCAGGGGATCACGAAAATATGGGGATTCCTCTCAGGTTTTATTTATATTATATTTGACTTATCACATCACTTTTGTCGCTTACTTTACTCTTTATGTCGTGTTTTTATCCATTTTATCTCGTTTTATCCCTTTTTTCTTGTTTTTATCCCGTTTTTGGTGTTTTATCCCTTTTTTCGTGTTTTATCCCTGTTTATCGGGTTTTATCCCTGTGTTTTTCTTGTTTTATCCCTTTTATATAGCGTTTTTATCCCTTTTTAACAGCTTTTATCTCAGGGGGGTTTTATTCCTTTTATATAATTTTTTATCCTCGTTAAGGACATACCTTTTATGGCTTTTTCTATCCTAGGCATGTCCCATAATCTAACATAAACGTGATTCTATGATATAAAAGAATTTAAATTCTATATGAAAAGTTTAAAAATCTTTCGCAATCTAGGAATCTTACCTATGCGCAGTGATGGCGATGGTCCTTTTTAAAAATTTGAAATTTCTTTTAAGTTAGTGCGTCGGTTAAACAATCTGTTCTAATAAGGATCGGGGTTCCCGAAAAAAATCGAATAGGGCTCGTAAAAAAAAGGCGACCTTGGAGGATTTATGTATCTGAAGTGTGGGATCAAGTATAAATCAGATGAGGAAGGGCCTGGGACTGTCGAGCCATATGTTGAGGGCGTGGGAAACCACCTGAGACACCCTGTCTCACAACTGTCGATCTTTGATTTTTTTAAGAAATAGAACAGATTTAATTACATAATCCCAATTAGGGAGGATTTTTAAATTTCGAACTAAATTCTACAAAATATCGAGTTTATTTCGATACTTTGTGTTAGCTTATGGCATTTGAAGATTGATTATGTAGGTAGTTTTTGGTAGATTTTGTACATTAGATGCATACAACTTAGTAAATTTTGTGAGGCCTTTTTATACCATTTTATTCTCTTTATCCCTTTATTTTAACTTTTATCCCTATTTATTCGGTTTTATCCCTTTTAATCCTATTTCATTATCTCGAGCCCATATTAAGGCAGTCCATAATAAGTTTGTCCATATTAATTGCATTTCTTTTCAAGAGAGGGCGTAAGAATCTTTGGATTTCGGTGACTCCACCTGTCGGACGATTTCTCAACTAAAGTTTAACCGCCCTCTGTCAGCGTAGTTCCAAACTAAGAAACCCTTCTCCCGTTTCGAGTCGCTCTCTATCGTCTTTTATTCGAAACTTTTCCATCTAATTTTTTCTTTCTTCGAAAACCGGTTGTTCCAAGGACTTGAATTTGTATTTATGACTTCCCTGTTCGACTTTATTCTCCCCTGTTTCGTCAACCTCGTAACATGAATATAAAACGAATGTAAATGACAATTTCATGAGGTTATAAAAGGTGTAATGTAAACATGATTTGAGCTTTTTTTTGTCCCTCGCTTCGAAAATGATGTTTTGTCTGTCCTATAGCATCAATAGGCTTGGCGGGGCGAACGCTGCCACGTTCCTTAATAACCAATAACGGTTGGTTTAAAATTTAGATAAATAGTTTTCGTTGTTCACAATACATATAATAACATTCCCTTTTTGTAGCGTTTTATCCCTTATATCTTGTTTTTTCCCTTTTCATCGTGTTTTTCCCCTTTTATTGGCGATAATTAATCACGAATAGGGCATTCATATTTTGAGACGAAATAGGTCATTTTAACTTCAAACGACCATTTTGATATTTCTCTTTAAAAAATATGATTATAGAAGAATTTTTATGGTTTAATTTTGTGATGTCATATTGAGGTCATAGTGAATTGCGACGTTGAAAATAAAATTCCTTCGATTTGTTTCGTTTTGATAAGAAAATCGATTCAGTTCTCATTTTTATTGGTCTGAAATTAAAACTTTCGATTACGTAAAGAGGAAAATTTGGCTTCGAATAGAGATTTCGTAGGTCAATTACTGTGGACTCGCCCGGTGGCGCGTTCTGGCGGAATTCACTTCCGACGGTTCCGGAATCCAGGTTCAAGGACGACCTCTGCCTCCCCTCTTTACCTTTCTCTTTACATCTCGAAGGTAACTAAAAAGGCGAAGCCATTCCCCCCTATCCGACAATGAACACTCATCGCAGCATCCACAAGAAGAAGATGAAAAAAACAATTATAAATGCACGAAACCTTCCCCACCTGGGGGTCTAATTGGGTACCCGCCTCTCTATGGCGCAAAATCATTAACTTCCTCCTTTCAAGACCTCTCGGCGAGAAGGAAAAAAAATTTCCATAATATCCGGGTCAAAACTCTTCTGTATCTTTTTCAATAAACTCTTCCCATTATGCAAATTTCTTAAACATCTACAACATTTAAAACACTATTGTTCATTAATTACTATGTAAAATATAGTTTTCGAGATCTTAGAGCAGGTTTTTTTTTTTCATGTTATGTATTTTGGCTGCTTAGGGGCTTTTTTTTGTCTCCTCGGCTAGCTGTAAACCGATTGACTTGAAATATTATGCAGATCTTCTCGAATACGATAATTGGATGCTCTGAAAATTTCAAGTCGATCGGTCCACAGGGAGCCCAGATATAAAACTTCAAAAACACGGTTTTCCCCTTATTTCTTGTTTTATTCTTTATCGTGTTTTATCTCTATTTTAATAGTGTTTTATCCCTTTTTATATTGTTTTATCCCTGTTTTTATAGTGTTTTGTCCCGGTTTTTATAGTGTTTTATCCCGGTTTGATAGTGTTTTATCCCTTTTTATTGAGTTTTATCCCTTTTTATTGAGTTTTATCCCCGTTTTTATCGTGTTTTATCCCTTTTGTCTTGTTTTATCCCTGTTACAGGGTTTTATCCCTTTTATCGTGTGTTATCCCTTTTAACGTGCTTTATTCTTCTCTGATTCGATATTATTATGCTTTTCGAAGACAAAATACTGAGTTTTTAGGCCTCAAAAATGAAATTTAAGCTCTTAAAAAAAAAACTTACAAATTTTTCCCTCCAAACGTGCTTTAGAAGCCTCCAAAAAGGTCATGACTCAGGTTTAAAACAAAACAAAAAATTAGAGGAGCTCAACATGTTCGATCCTTCGGGTCATTTGATACAAAAAGTCGTTCGCCTCAGCAACTTCGGAAAAACGGTCACTCAATCAAATACCGAGCCCTAAATATTATTAGAGACTCAAATCTTTATCAAGAAGGCCTTTTTAATTATCAAAAACGTCCTTTCCAATTCTCAAAAAATTAACTTTCGAGATCAAAAAAACGTTCTTGGTTCAAAAATCCATCTTTCAAGTTTCATATTCATCGCAATTGTTCAAATATTGATTTTTCATGTTGATTTTCAAGTATGTTTCAAGGTTTTATACGTAATTTCTCATTTCTACGTAAAACCTCGAGGTCATATTTTTTGAAAAATGAAGAAATTTTTATTTTACAAGATTGTACGTTTGTAGCGCTCGTGCGCGACCTCCAACCCGTAAAATGTTTAACAATCCTAAAGATAAGATAGGTCGGGAGGAGAAGATTCTGATAAATACAGCGACTACAAAAGACTCCCTTGTGTACGAAAAGAACATTTTTTTGAGAAGGTCAAGGCCTAAAAGTTGACAAATACGACATTTTATCGATTCGCTCGTTTTTAGGTAGATTTTTAACTTTGATCACCATTTTCGGTAACCGCTGGACCGAAATCACCAAACTCATTTTTTATCCTTTCTTATCAACGATCGTGTTTTACCCCTGTTTTTCTTATTGTTTTACCCTTTTTTGTTTTGTTTAATCCCTGTTTTCCGTGTTTTATTCCATTTTATTGAGTTTTATCCCGGTTTTTATTGTGTTTTATACCTTTTTATTGAATTTTTTCCCTGTTTTTATTGCATTTTTTTAATCCTTTTTTATTGTATTGTATCCGTTGAGAATTTGTGATTCCTTTTTTTGTGGTAAATCCTTTTTCAAATTAAACAAACCATTATAATTAATGGGTTAAGCGATTTTATTTTTTGTGTTTGAGAGGTAGGTATCGTCTAGTCTCTAAGATAATCAAGGTTGACCTATCATTGTTCGCGATTTCACAAAAAAATTAGTTTCGAAAATCCCTTTTGTCTATTTCTCACAGAATCGACATTTGTCAAAATGTCAAGAAAACGACCCCCCCCCCTTCTGATGACGTCACGACTTTTGTCTTTCCATCCACTCGACGTAATTGAACGCGACTCCTAGAAAAAATATTTCTTGATGTGTTAAGCGCGTTGAAGTGCCTTCGTCAGGTATTGAACCCCCCAAGGAGGGAAGCCGAGTTGACAATAGATAAGATAAAATAAACATTTCAAGATCTAGTCTTGCTACAGATAAAAAAACCTAGGAATTGAAGAAAAAACCCTTCACATGAGTTCTATAACCTAATGTGTTCTATTTGTACTGATAAAGAAATCTTGCTCGAGAAAAAAAAAGTCGAGTTATTATATTACATAATTCAACAATTTTTATTCAATTTGCAAAACCGCTTAGGCAATATCCTTTTTAAAAAAATTTATGTTTTCTAACATGATTAGTGTAAATCACAAATTGCTTTCTTCCTTTATAAGCTCTACCCCCTTGATTTCCAAAATTTTAAATAAATATCAGCAGAAATCACAATAAAACTTGAAATATTCGTACCTTTTTCAATATTAAATGGTTTTATAGTTACATATTCTTGTAATGGTTTTTTATGGAAAAAACAAGATTAAAGGGATAATAAATAAACAGGGATAAAACTTAATATAAAGGGATAAAACCCAATAAAAAGTGACTAAAGAGGGATAAAACTTTATAAAAAGGGATATAATCCGATAAAAAGGTATAAAACACGATTAAAAAGGGATAAAACTGGATCAAAAAGGGATAGAACACTAACGTTTTGCAAAAATCACAACACTAAACTTTGAATATTCATAAGTTTCTCAATTTTTGAATGGTTTGAGTGTTATTTACATCTTTAGAAAGCTCTTTTGATTTCCTATAAAAGTTTAGAAAAATTTCCGTTCCTTTATTTTTCAAAAAAAGACATAAATGTCAAAAACAATGTCTGAATTTTCTCGTTAATTGTTTGAATTCTCGGTTTAACGCTCTAATCGAAATCGTGAGGGTTGGACTAGTTGCATTCTAAAAAAAGGGCTTTTTCTTTAAGCACGAGATGGCGTTTGTGGTTTTTTAAGTTGAGTGTACTTCACGCTGATCACGGTCTCGATGTATGTTACAGGTATGACCCCAGGCTCTTTCCTAGACTACACAGAAAAAAAGGAAGAAAGAGAAAAAAAGTTTAATTATAAAAACGACCAAAGAGGTAACTTTTTATGTAACAAAAAACTTGGAATCGTCTTTTTTATTAATTTTTATTATCAATATTTATGTGTTTTTAATTTTAAGAACCCCCCCTGACAAACGACTTTTTACCAAAAATTGTTTAAAGTACGAGACAACCGATAAGACTTTTTTTTATAACACTCATTCGGTCAAGTATCCAAAAATACTGTTAAAAAAATGATAAAATTTAAAATCGCTTTAAACACTTCATTTTATACGAGTAGTCTATGCTACCCAGTAAGGGACAAATTGAGAAAAGAATAAAATAAAATAAAAAAGGTCCTCAAGCTCATTTAAACGTTGGTCACGTTCTGTAACAGTGGCAGAACAAGATTTCTGGAGCCTTCAGGTTTGAAGTTGCTCTACCCAATATTTTCATAATATATATTAATTTTTTTACGATGGACGACTGGACCCCCCTCCCCTTAATCTAATCGTTTTTGAGTTAATTGTTGCAGGAAGAAGGGCGTCTAGACGAAAAAGCAAACAAAAACAACTCAAGTTCGATGATATTGCAAGGTAAGATTTCTTTTATTTTTACTTTTTATTTCCTTTTGTTTAATTTTATCGTCTTGAACACGTGTTTTCCTTGAATTGCTAAAACCTTTTAAAATTGCCTTTTGTTGTTCATATAGGTATGAACTAATTTGAGTTTCCCACTCTGAAAAATCTAAATCTTAAGTTTAGTTGTTTGAACACTTTTTGAACGAAGAAGACCCTTAATGTTCCATTACGAAAAGATTTTTTCCAGTAAGATGCGAAAAGCATTAAAAAGGATAAAAACACGATTAAATGGGATTAAACACGATAAGCAGGGATTAAACACGATAAACAGGCATAAATCACGATAAACAGGGATAAAACTCGATAAAAAGGGATAAAACTCGATAAAAAGGAATAAAACACAGTAAACAGGGATAAAACACAGTAAACAGGGATAAAACACGATAAACAGGGATAAAACACGATAAACAGGGATAAAACACGATAAACAGGGATAAAACACGATAAACAGGGATAAAACACGATAAACAGGGATAAAACACTATAAAAAGGGATATAATACGATAAACAGGGATAAAACACGATAAACAGGGATAAAACACTATAAACAGAGATAAAACACTATAAACAGGGATAAAACACGATAAAAAGGGATTAAATTTAAATACGATAA
This sequence comes from Orius laevigatus, assembly GCA_018703685.1. NCBI lineage: Eukaryota > Metazoa > Arthropoda > Insecta > Hemiptera > Anthocoridae > Orius > Orius laevigatus. Next base: position 32,150 of record JAGWEN010001207.1, read on the forward strand.
ACGGGGAAAAATCGCCATATACAGGGATAAAACACGATAATCATGGATAAAATACCTTTAAAAGGGATAAAATACGAAAAGTTAAGGTATAAAGCATCACAAAAAGGAATAATACTATCTTAAAATGATACAAAATACGAAAAACCGAGCCCATTCCAGAAGTTAAAACGTAAAAAAGTTCATAATTCGTGTGGGGTCTCTTAAAAAGTCATTTAAAACAGAAAATTGTTGGGCGTTAGTGTTATTTCTGACCCGGAATTTCCCTCCGCCGATAATTTCCCCGTCGAATATTCATGAGGATGTCTAGCTCTGCACTTGAGAACGTTTAATTCTTTATATCAAGATCTTGTTAATTATAAAACACGTTGTATTCATCACTATGAAAACGTTTTTAAGTTTCTCTAAGGTTTTTGTGCGCACGAAGTGTTTTTAAAAGGCGATTGTACGTTTCTCGGGCGAGCAACTTGTTATTTGTGTATTTATTGTTCTTGAAGAAGGGTTGGAGGCCGCCGCGGGTTCGAATTTATGGGCCGATTGTGTGATTAGGATCACCCATTCCAACGGCCCAGAGTATTCGTGACTTCTCCTTTCAACAATTTTTATAAACAAAACTCAAATTCAGTTCGAAAACTTGTTGTTTAGGTGAGTTTTATAGCGCAAATATGCTGTGTTAACAGCTTGAGAGGTCTCGACTGTTCATTCTGAGGTCAGAAAGGTGTGAAGATTTTTTTTTCTTTTTTGTTTCCTAGCCTTGGATATTTTTATTGCCGGTAACTTAGAGTGGGGAAAGCTGCATTCCTTTCCAGCTCATGGAATGAAAATATGTTTTTGACTATAAAGATTAAAAATAATTTTCCCTTTTTTGTCGGATTCTCAAGAAAAAGAGGACGAAGAAGGTTCAAAGTCCATTTTAATGGATTTAAAAAGGGTCAAATATCGACGATGATGACGTGGTGCTTGGTTTTGCTTGAAAAAAAGGGACTTGAGGCCGTCGTGTCTCGGACCATTTGTGGATGACAAGTTCGACGTGGCGCTCAGAACTCCCAGATAAGCGTGCACGGATCTTCACGAACTTTTTTGTTTATCTCTTTTTAAATATTTTATAAAAAAGAATTCGAGTTTGAAAAAAACGTGCCCTCGGGTTCATGACGTCCTACGCCGCCCTTCTTCCTTTCATGTCCAGTCCGCCACGTTTTCCCATAGTTTTTAAAATCTGCCCAAACACGTCATTACCCGATGAGTGCCGACTCCTAATTTCACGCCACGGTCTCCCCCCCCCAACCCCCCAACCTCCCCTTCACTGAAATTCACGACCGTTTTATTGCTCCGGCTAATTGCTCTCGAGGATGAGACTCCTCAAGTTTATTTCGAAAAAATAATTAGCTCTTAGAAAATAAAGAAGGAAAAAGTCATTAAAGTCATTATTCCATCTTTTTTTTCCTCCATCGAAATTGCCGAATTTCAAATTTTTTAGACAATTAAATTTTCATGTCCATACAGTCATTTCATTGTTTTATATAAATTAATCCTTTTGGTTCGGAGTTTTCGCTCTAAAAATACAGCAAACTTTGCAAAGAAACGTGATTTAAATCATGATAGAAAGGGATAAAACACGATAAAAAGGGATAAAACACGATTAAAAGGGATAAAACATTATAAAAAGGGATAAAACATTATAAAAAGGGATAAAACGCGATAAAAAGGGATAAAACACAATAAAAAGGGATAAAACATGATTAGGAGGGATAAAACACGATAAACAGGGATAAAACAAGATAGAAGGAATAAAACGAGATAAATTGGATAAAGCACTACATAAATCACCTTCCCCTACCCTCCCATGACCTCCCCCGGTGCTTTCGCCCCGATGTCTGTTTACCATAAGAGCCAAATAATGCACCACCATAAGTTTTGTTTAATTTTTTACATCTTGTTTCCAAAGCAAAAAATCAAAATGTTTTTCTCGTTTTATTTCCTGTCGCCTCGCATTAATCGAGTTTCCGTTTTTAAATAATTCCAGTCGACATAAACTCGACGCCGATTATTAATTTATTGACAACAGGAAATGTTTACATAATTTAAGAAAAAGTTGGAACCTGTTTTATTTTTATTCCTTTTTACCATCAACTTATTGGGTTTTTTCATTTTTTTTAATAGTAAATGTCAACTAATGGAGGCTGCTGCTCGTTTTTTAGTCAAAAATTTACTTTACAGAAGTACTTTTTTGGTCAAAAAAATTTAATTTCGACGTCAAAAAGTGTTTTTTCTGTCAAAAAATGGTCTATAGAAACTTGTTTGTGTGTTAACACCCTAAATTTTGTTTATTGTATCTTGAATATGGGTCATTAGGGGTTGGGAGACTTGAAAAAAAGGAAGAAAAACAATAACAACACTCGAAAGGTGCTCATGAGGCACTTGGTGGCCATGTTGTCCCGGGCGAAATCTCTCCTCAGAGGGTGGTGGGGGTCGACGTAAAAACGTAAAGACTTTTTTTTCCCCACCTGGAAAGGCTCCCCGCCGTTTCATCGGCCCAGGTGAAGAAAACAACTCTCCCTCCTTCAGTCATTCCTTTATACCGGACAAGTACGTTTCTTCGCCCGGACTAGAAATTTAAATTCACTCAAATTTCATCTTCCGCGAAATTTTTTTTCTGGACAACCTGTGCTAGTGACTATCTGTGCCTTCGTTTCTTCTCAGGACTATTTTCAAACATAAAGGATACCATAAAATCATCATTTTCATCTTTCGTAAGTCCTCACTTAGCATTTTTATAAAATTTTATTGTGTATTACAAATACCATTACAAAAGAGTCGTTTTATCCCTTTTTCCGTCTTGTTTTATTGAGTTTTATCCCTTTTTCTGTCGTGTTTTATGCCGTTTTATTCCTTTTTTACTTGTTTTATCCCTGTTTTTCGTGTTTTATACCAGTTTTTAGTGTTTTATCCCTTTTTTGGTCGTGTTTTATTGCGGTGTATCCCTTTTTTACTTGTTTTATCCCTGTTTTTCGTTTTTTATACCCTCCCTAGTGTTTTATACCTTTTTATCGTATTTTATCCCTTTTGTAAAGCATTTTTTCGCGTTTTATTTTGTTAAAAGTTAAATTTAAAACTATTTTTTAATTAACCATACTTTCTTGTTATCTATCCCTCCTGACTCCTCTTTTGTAAAGGTCTTTGTAAAAAGGAGAAGAAAAAAAAGGTCGAGGTGCTCAAGATACAATAGAAGAGGCCCCTCTATTATAAACCACTCGAGGTTAAAAACTCCTGAATTTTACGTGCGAAAGGTACAATCCTCAGGTGTCCCTCCGACGCTTAAGAATTGGGTTATGTCCCCACAATGGACTTTCACCTTTAAATTTAGCCTCCGAACTAAATCGAATGCGTTTTTAACTCCTGAGTTTTATATAAAAGGTAAAATTGGATCCAGGAGAACGAAAATCGTGTTCTCGGTATGTTTATCAGAGATCTTGTGTGTGGGGCCGAGTGTAGTACCTGAGGCGGGTACAGTCCCGTCGGAAATCTACATCTCGAGGCCCCCTCGTGACCCTAGAAGTCGGGACAACGAAAAAAAATCTTTTAATGACATGCTCATGATTTTTGTGTTTTACCATTATCTGCTGACCTAGTCGATGCTAGTCAAAAGTCAAAGCCCAGGTATACGAGCAGGTAGCCCCATATGGCACTGATCATCAATTCTAGATTCAATTTCCTCAAAAAGCGTTTTAAATGGCCAAGCAGTTTACATATCATAAAAGTTTGAACGTCCTTTACTTCTACAGTTCTTGAACGATTGATAGAAATGGTCAAAAATTGTGGAAGTTAGGCATTTATCATTGTTTTTATTTCTTCAAATCCAGACTCCCAGTTCCCTCAGCCCAATTAAGAAGAATCAAAATTTTTAATCCGATATTTTCGTTAAATTATTCAAATCTTTACCTTTTAGGGTATCCT
>JAGWEN010001208.1:0-35990 GCA_018703685.1 Orius laevigatus
AAACTTTCGATGAGTAAAGTTTTTAATAGTGTTTATGTCGTTAGACTTTTATTAGGAATAATAACTGGTTATTAGATTTTGGGAGGTAAATGGTGTCTAAAACAGTAAGTTCGCTTTTCGCTGCTTCTGGACTGCTTGTGGGTGTAAAGTCTTTTCAAGTGAACTTAATTTTTTGGTCCCTCCGGCCCGATTGAGCTATTATATGTTTTTTGAAAAATTGATACATATTTTTTTAAACGACATAATTTATGTTGCGTAAACAGTTCTGACGCAATTTTAATTTCTAATTTCGTAATATTAATTATTTTTATGTAAAGAAAAGGAGATTTTAAGGTGAGAGGGGAAGAATCTTGTGGCCTCCTTCAGAAGGCATTGTCTCCCGACTACCTGATCCTGCAGTCTTCGAATCCGAAATAACAACATCCTTTAATACGTGATGGTATTTTTAATCTATTGGATGAGGAAAAGATGATATAATTATGATTATTAAAGTATAACCAAGGCAGGCTTCAGTGCAATAGCAAGAAAAAAAAGCGTCGAAAAGCATAAAAATGAAGGCCTTGAATTTTCCAACCCCATAATGGGTGTTGTTTATCGTTTCTCATGCTTCAATGCCGTTTACCGAGTGTAGACGAGCGGGAACGGTGACGTTGTCGTATCCGATGGGCTTCCGATCGCCAACGGATTCGGACCATTTCGGTGAGGAGAGTCTGGACATGTGATCGCTCGGGATAAATTCTCTTTTCTCGCCTGTTGATTATATTCGGGCCCACTTAGAGGCAACCAGTACTTTCGCCATCGGTGCCTCTCGTCCATCATCTCGAAGATTTTTTCTCACTTCCATCATGAGACCTAATTTTGTCCGTCACTTTTCGCCATAAATAAAACATTCTCACATTCCGAAAAGCCCATAATTTTGTATCATCTGGCAAAGGCTGGTCTTATAAAAAAAAAAAATCTAGTCCAAGAACAAAAACGTATTTTTTTAAGCTGACTTGATAGTGCAGAATGTTAAACGATTGGCCTTATAAAAATGGAAAACACATTTTAAAAGATCCCACTATACTTACCCAATAAAGGTTTATCGATGGAGAGCGAGATAATTCGTCCCTCGGATTTTATGTGTTGAAACATTTTTTAAGGATTTCAGGTTATCAAGGAAACAGTAATAAACTGTCTATGTTGAATTTAAATTAGTCTTGTCAACAACTCGTTATTTTGGTTCAGTAGTCTACTTGACTATCAGCGGACTAAATGGTGCTTAGAATATGATAATGGAAAGGAGATGGGGAAGTTTATAGCGCTCCCAAAATCCGTCCGGATTTAGGATTTTTGGTGCTGGATGAATGAAGATAGACGATGAAATTATGGGCATAAACGACTGGTCCTCCAATAGAGGTGCTCCTGAAAGATCCTAACCACTGAACTGGTGTTTCCTCTAAAGGAAGTGTCCTTATGTAGGAGAAGTCACTAGTTCACAGTGTGGCCATGGCTAGCACAGGTGTCACGACCACTGGTGCGGCTCGATAACTGGAGGCACGAGAGACACAGGGATACTCTCACCTATGCCAATTTTATTCATATTCTCACCAGTTTTTGAATTTAAAGCAATAAAGGAACAAGGATGTATTTAGGGAATCAGTAAACTGGACAGCGTCAGCTCTTGTTTTAGACAGGCGATTTCAGACTCTTTTTACGTCCTTAAAGACAGTCCCAGGTCGAGATGTGAACCTGTTACTAAATAGATCTAATATACAATACTTAGAGAGCTGCAGATATTAAAGAAAGTCTAGTAGAGAGTGTCCTGTTTAGGTAGTGACATCTCTGAAAAGCAGTGCGAATACCGACACGACCGCACACGTGCAAACGGATAGGAAAGTCGGGGGATAATAACCTGGGTGTAGTACGAGCGGTATGCCGACCGTGTCGGAGCTATGATCGATCCGAGCGTACGTCGTGTTCGCTCAGTTCGCGTCAGCAACGTCCTTGAACGACATGATCGAGATATGAGCGTCTCCTTTCTGGCCCTGTGATGATATTCGTAGCCCGTAGATCTCTAGTGCGGGCCATCCAATCTGTTCGACATCAGGACTCTTCGGATCACCATCATCATCCACAATTTCTTCTCGCTTCTCCATCATATTCCTATAGATATATCGCATCCATTCTAAATATCCCACTCCTACCTATTTTCATATACACGCTTTTATACACACAATAGTAAAGCATGTTCCCAACTTTAATAATTTTTGTTCTTTTGTATTATTTTTTTTCGCTCGCGATAGAAACGTAGAGAAGTGAGTATGGCGCACGAGAAAACAATTAATGTTCATGTTTGCCAAGTATGGTCTGTCCAATTACCGAACTTTCAAGAATTTTAACCAAATGATTGTCTTACCAGCGTCGACTATATGCTGGAGAGTAGGAAATCGTTTTCACACGTACGCGTCACGTGTTTAATGCGTAATGACAGTTATATGCTAGCGACAGCATATCGGACACATGTTTTCTGTGCTCATCAGTCTTCCTCTTCGTCCTAAATATGGTTCAGTAGTATAGCTGTCGTAATGAATAGTGAGACATCTATACAATGGGCATGCTATCGAAGATTCGATGAGCATCGACGACTGCATCTATCTCAGCGAATTGCGTACTCCTCCATGTAATAAAATGCCTCTTAGTCTATTCTTGCTTTAAAATCATATGACTTCGACGCCGTATAGCGGCACTGACGAACAAGCGAGAGTATCCGGCCTAAGTGAGGATGTCGATACTGCTAACCCACCATACTTTTCAACGGACTAAACTAACGTAAACCGCTAAGAGACGAACGACATCGGATATTGTTCGTATGGCTTTAAACAGTATTCTCTAATATTTTTCAAATATCCTGAAAACTAAAAGGCAGAAATTTATTAAATATCAAAATGTGATGGAATTGCATAAGTGGGAACCGTGGATAAAAAGTGGATCAAGGTGGGATATTCTTGATTTGTCCTAGTTTGAACCCGCGGTGCTCTTCACCCGAGATGTACTTTCTGCTGAAAAAGAAGGATATTTATAGACATACAGACATTCTGCATCGGACAGTGTGTCTCATGAGCGGCGCACGAGAAAATCGTCCTTTTATTCTGAAATACGCGGCGGTTATTAAAATGCTGGAGTTCAGTAGAACATGAGACGAGGATACAACGCTCTATAATTACATAATTTACTTATCTTCATATAAAATTATGCTCTATTATACATTGCCTTAAAACCGAGAATTACAAAATACTATGTTATAATGTAAGATTTCAATGAAATGGCAATGAACCATTACAGAGATTGTACATCTATCTCTGATGCATGCCATGATCACTCAGAAAATATCGCGATTCATTGAGAGAAAAGCGTTTGATTTTGTCCAGTTATATGTATAAATAATGAGAATAAACAGGGGCACCCATTAGAGTATTCGTATCGTCGTGACGTAACGTGATTCCATTATAAACGAGTTAGCCTCATCTCAGATGAAGGACCGTCCGACAGAGTCGTCCTCGCGAGGAAGCGTCTCAATAGCTCCGACGTCTCCGTTATTTGTTAAGATCGTGATAGCCATCATCGAAAAAACGAAGTTCGTTACTCTTTATGTATGAGTCGTCTAAGGCGTAATCTATACGTTAAATTAACACAGAGAGTATATATATATAGATAATAGACGTAGGAGCTCCGCCAGATAAGTTTGTAGACGCGTGCCTCTCATCTGGAACGCAGAAAAAGGATCGTTAAGTTGACCTTCTAGGTGACAATATGAGATGTTCCATAATGACCACGATACACTTTCCCTTGACGGGAAGCGAGGTCGCCTCTCGCTGTGTGCTAAAATATTAGGACTTTCTAGCTCGTAGGTAGCTAATTCTTCTTTAATAAGCGCGTACGTAATTCCTGCTCTTGCACTGTCGCCTAGGAAAGACTAAGGGAAGTGCAATTTCTGGCATAGTTTAAATATGAAAATGGCCGATTGTTTGACGAGCATTAGTCAGTATTCATTGCGTCGATGTCTCAATGGGGGAAGGAACTGAAGGTCTCGCCTTAAGATTCGCCTATCAGAGACTCGGCCTGACAGCAGCAAGATTCACCAGAATCGGCTCGCGATGCAGTCACAGCACTTCAGGTGGGGTGTCTTTAGGGTAATCACAGCTGGCTCGATCATATGACCAAGCAAAACAATTCGGCCATGTGTACATTTTTGAGAGGATAAATTGTCTCCAAAAGTGACGCAAATAAGTGTTAGAATTGACAGTGTCTTTGTACAAAATGTCTAGAAGGCATCTTAGTTCTGTGTAGGTAGGTTTTGTCGAGTTCCTGTCACTTGAGATTTTTATAGAGGTCTAATGACGTGCCTATGGCATCTGGAAAAGTGCGTCTGTACTCGATGAGGTTTTGCCCATTCTCATAGAGTACATCTCGTTTTGTTCTGCAAGAATATTCCGTAAGAATGAAAACCGTGGTGTTGGTTAATTGTTCTCTAGTCATGACGGTGGTCTACATTAATGCGTAAAGCAGAAGCCTGTGGAGTGGTCTTGTTGAACGTTTTCCGCTTGGTAAAGTCCTGTTTGGTCTGACGGCGAGAGGGAGTCTACGAGATGTGTTATAATAATATTGCGAATTTCACCTCGACTGAGAAGTATGAGGAGAATGTCCGTTGTATCCGTCCGATCGTGTGATTAAGATAGCGAGAGTACGACATTTGATCGACATGTGTTCAATCAGGTATGGCATTGTTCGATGTAACTTATTGCGTAGTCATCACTTTTCTGTACAGTATGCTACACGAGTCCCGATATGGACGTACGCCATCTCAGTTCCCGTCTTCGACTCGTATGGGACCTTATCGTAAAGGGAACTGGTAAGCGAGGGAGTGCCTTCTTCGCGCGGCGAAAAGCCAGGGATGGTCGACTATAGGGAATTTTGCCGTGGTTCGAAAGCCTGCGAGATGATCAGAATAATTGGAGGAGAGGAGTTCGTAAAGTTTCCGAATGAAGCGATTCCCAAACGCTGTATGTCGTGGTTTCTCTGTCCATAAGGGCATGAAACTCTAAGCACCAACGAACACTTACAGCTAACTGGTCGAACACGATGACAGACGATGAAGCCGTCAAAAAGCACTTCTCACACCGCGACCAGCATGTCGAAAGATTTTACCGAACTTCCGAGACGACGCGCCTGACTACGATATCATATTTCTAATACAAATGCGGTCACATGGGTAATTTTGACGAAAATAGGCAATCAAAATAGGTCGTGTGACGTTTTACGAACGCGAAATTTGATAACGTTGAACAGATTTCCGTTAGGGTCGAACTTAAATATCAAAACGTGTAGCTCTCATCTCCCATTATGAATGAGCACATACACGTTTGATAATGAAAGGAGAGGTGCACGTTGTTGAGGACGTTGTCTCTTTCGCGTTAACTCGCTCTACATCCGGCCAGCTTCACATACTATAGCTCGTCGAGTCACGTAACTTGTAAAACATTTGTACGTAATCAGAGCCTCAAGACTGTGGAGACCATCAAAATGATAGCGAGCTAACACACGCTGAACAAGGATGGCTGCGTCATGCTAGATTGAAGTACCTAATGAGTGGGCGAAACACTTACGTTCTATATAATCGTACTCCCCAGGTGGATAAACGTCATCTAGATAGCGGTTAACAATAATTAAGAGCCTACATTTCAGGAATGTCCTGTTATATCTGATTTACAAACAGAAGATCTCACACCTACGTACGTAACTATCTATAAGAGCTATATCAATGATCGTCATTTGCAATGAGATAGTCCAATCGAATAAGCGACTTCCGTTATGATCGTTTAGTAGCGGTGTTTATTTCCAAGTTAAGTGGGTAGTGCTGATAACCCGGGAGTTATCAGCCTTGACCTTGAATTTTGCAAAGGTACTTTTGAAATTACAAAACGCGAAGGTTTTATGATGCGCTGTAACATTCCGACGATCAGCATGCGACCTGTGCGTAAAGAGGTTTTTGGGGACCAATATCTTTCTGTCTTTTTGTTTTTTCGTAAATTGCATGAGTTTACGGTGTGAGTTGATGTGTACGCCGTTCTGTCTGAGGTGTGGATAAGTATCGGGGTCAGTGAGAGCCAAAGCGACAATGCGCCTCCGCTTCGGTTATTAACAGACCTCGAGCACATCCGATTCTCCTCACCATTTTATGCATTTCTCGCAAATAAGACTTCTTTCATAGGATCCGACTGTGCAACTATTTCCTCCTCAAGCTAACCTAACCATATAGATTAACTTAACAAACATGGACCTTTTTCTTTGGTAACCAAATCACCATCTCCGACACCTAACTAATTTGAATGTCATAGTAGGACGAGCTTGGCATGATTTAAAAGCAATGAGGCGCAATTATGTGAAATTTCACCTTTTCATAATGTGTAATGCGACAGATATTTAATTGCGTGTTTTCAACCTCGTAGCTGCGGCCATATTGAAGACCTAAAATTTATAAGTCGATTGTTAGAAATTAGTTAGACTAATGCTTGATGACCGTGGTGTCTATACACTAGATGTGATTGTTTGACGTATTATAGAAAGATCCAAAGACCCGCCGAATGTTTTATCTTCTTCTTCCATTCACCAAACTGGAACCTGATATGGTGAAAGTAAATCGAAAAACAATACCCAAACTTGCACCACCTACTAATTTAATATGTATTCACTGTCACAAATTTGAAGAGCCTCTTGGATAGAATGATCTTTATTTGTTTTTCGAATATCAATCATTCTAGAGGATCTGGCCTATTCTGAAGGTTATAGAAATTGTTTCCACGAGTTTTTATTTTTCCTGGCGAGGCCGAATAAAAATCGGAAAACCCGCATGAATATATATAAACGTCTTGATCCTTCATGGAAATGAGAGTGAAAAACGAAAGAAAAAGTAAGATTACGCCCGATTTAGTTTCACGCTCACTTTTGACCTAATGTTCGCCACACTCTGCAAAATGAGGACGACAGCGAACAGAGAGCTCACGGTTAACGCGTTTGTTTGTTAAATTTTTTTAAACTTTTTAAGAGTTGTGACATAAAAAGTTTGCTTTGGCTGTCAGATATTTTGGTTGAGTCTGCCAAACGGTGTGAAAGCTGGAGGCAGTGTTTGACTAAAAGGTCCATCATGGTTTTACAGGGTGGCCAAAAAGTGATTTCGAAAAAATGACTTCATTTCTGTCTGCAAAACATTCAAGACAATGAGTACTACTGAAAGTAATATATATTGATGTAAATGAAAGCTACGCTCCGCCGCTCTAGCTGTGTGTGAACTGTATCATCACTAGACGTATTAAGTGGATATGATGCGAAATTTTGATGATTCCCCCGGTGTAACCGGTTATCGATGCGTAATTCAAAAGGGTACGCGTTGCGTTCTCTTGGCCTAATGCACACTGTCCCGGGACTTGTGCCATTGTCTCGGTTTTTGATATCAAAAATGTGCAAAAGCTGGCGACACTATCTTCCCCTTAATAAAAAGAACCTTTCCAACACGAGAACTTCTGCAGAGACAGATATACATAAGCACGACCAGGTCGTCGATGTATAATCGTCATCAACAGACCCGGATGAGGTATTTTGCTAAAAAAAGCAAAGTTCTCTAAATGCTAAGTACATTAGCACAAGTGATCATATCGAATTAGTGGACCGATAGTACGTATCATACGATTATCTAATCATTATTATAACGGAAAGTCGAGCTCTTTCTTTCCAAATCTCAGGATGTTACGAAATCGCGCTAAGTGATTTCCATAAACATATCGATCGTGGGATGCCATCTCAAATTTAGACTCCACAAAGGCGACAAAGTTTTATGTCAAGAATCGCTCAGTCCAGGTTCGAGTAAAAACCACAGTCACAAACGTAGTACAATAAAATCATAACGGACTGTCCCATCGATATAAACAAAATAGACAAAATAAAAATAAACACAGAGTGGTCCAACCGTAAAAACATCAAGTCAAAACAAGGAGCAATCGTCAAAGGGGTCCCTCTCCTCATCCAATAGTGCACTGTATCAAACGTATAGTGTCCAGACTGGTAAAAAAGGGGTCCAGACTAGTCAAAGAGGTCCAGACTAGCCAAAAAGGGGTCCCATATACTTAGTTAAAAAAGGAGATTTGAGTCAAAAAGGAGTCCGAATTTGTCAAAAATGGGTTGGTAGTTCAATTCAGTTAAAAAAGGGGTCGCTAAGTGAAAAAAAACAAGGGTCCCATTCAGTCACAAAAAGGGTCCAAATATGCCAATAAGGGGTCAAAACCTGTCAAAAGAGGTTCCATGAGTAAAACAGGGGTCCCGTTTAGTCTAAATTGAGTCAAAGGGGTCCTATTTAGGTATTCAAAATTGGTCTCGATGAGCCTAAACCAGTGAAAAATGAGTCCCATCCAGTTTCATGACTGTGTTAAAACCTAAGCTTCGACTGGGAAGATTAATTAACTCAAGATAAGCAGATGGCGTAACCTTGTAGGCATAAAATACAATGGAGATTAAAAGGGTCGATAAATCCGGAAAGGGTTATGTCCACAGGAGTAACGACTGTTAAACATGGTATGCAAGATGCGAGTCAACCTGTTTGGAATGACGGCAAAAGGTTCAACACTGTCTACGCCATGTTTATTTCAATAGCTTTTAGATTAAAAAAAGATGCGAGAGCCGCCTATCTTCGTGTGTGCCGCAATAAATTCGCGTGAAAGTTCAAGGTTCCCGATTCCGAGCAGACCGTTGCCCTTTTACCGACGCCCTTGACCAAGGATGTGATTTCTCAGATGTTTTTCGGGGACTTTTTCTTTTTTTGCCGAATATGCTGACAGCGTTTTCGAGTCCGAGATAAGCCATGACTCATGAATGACAATCGAAAAGCTTATTTCACTGTAAAAAATATAACCATTTTATGTTATCACATGGCAGGTTTGAACACTTTGGGGACAGGAAGAAACAGGTCGAATGAATCTACAGGTGAACTTAGTGCTCTACATTTAAAAGGGTCAAAGTCCACCCTGATGTGTCATAAGTGTCTGTCCAATGTTTCCACATCGAAAAAGGGTCGAAGTCCACCTGAAAAGCGTTTAAATCGTGCCACAGGCCAGAGTCACCTTAAAATGGGACAAATTTCAGAAATTTTGTTTTTCGTTTGTTATTTAGTTTCGAATTAATGGGGCGTTTCAAATTTGTTTTCTTCTTGTTTAGCGTCATTAAAGGCGGTTTTTGTCATCTATTTAAACAAGTGTGACTATTTGTGGCGGTTAAAAAAAAAAGGTTTGAAGCTTATACAATATCGATATCGTTTTAAACGAGTTGCAACTGACGGGCGAGAAATGCATGTGTGAACGTAACAGGTAATCAAGATGTCATATCTATTAAAATACCTTTTGTGACGTCATCAATTTTAAAAGGCGGGCTATTTTAAGTCTGAATGACTACTGCGCAGTCTTAAGTCACGAATCCATTCTTCGGATTTTTTTGTTTTATTTTTTTTCGATTCTGCAGATCCGCCTCTTTCATTAGTCCCGGTCCCGACCTTGGTCCAGGTTCGCCATTATAAGCATGAACGTGCAATTCGAAAATGATCACGTTCCTGGTATGTTTAATTAAATTATATTCAAAAGGTTGGGAAAACAGGTTGGATGCATTGGGAAGAGAGAAAAAAAGGTTGGGCCGGAAGTGCGACAAGGCCTTGATACAGTTAACCCATCGCCGGAAGTACCGAGATGACACTTGGCGCTACCTTGCTTCAAAGGACTCGTTTAAAAATCAACCTTTTGTCTCTACCCGGTTTTTAAACGTTTTGATTACTTTTCATCAATTTTAAAGGTCAATCGTTATCGTTTCCTTTAATAAAACGGGCGAATTTTGGGAGGCTGTCAATGGCATGAAGGTTGGGAGGACTATGGCCACTTTTAGGTGGACTATGACCTTTTTTGACCAGAAAACGCGGTGTCTTTGACATTAAACCGTAGAGTCAAAAATGGGTCCTATTCATTCAACAAGGGGTTCTATTTAGTCTGAAAAGGGTCCCATTTGGTCAAAAAGGGGTCCTGTTTTGTCAAAAATGGGTCCCACTCATTCAAATTGGCATAAGGGGTCCCATTTAGTCTGAAAAGGGTCCCATTCATTCAAATGGACCAAAAGGGGTCCTATTTAGTATAGAAGGGGTCCCATTTGGTCAAAAAGGGGTCCCATTTGTCAAAAATGGGTCCCATTCATTCAACTGACAAAAAGGGGCCCCAAGTGACAAAAAGGGGTCCCATTTAGTATAAAAGAGGTCCCCTCCCATTTAGTCTAAAAAGGGTCCCATTTAGTATAAAGGGGTCCCATTTGGTAAAAAAAAAGGGTCCTATTTAGTATAAAAGGGGTTCCGTTTGGCCAAAAAGGGGTCCCCATTTAGTCAAAAGGGGTCCCATTTTGTCAAAAATGGGTCCCATTCATTCAACTGACAAAAAGGGGCCCCATTCATTAAAAGTGACAAAAAGGAGTCCCATTTAGTATAAAAGGGGTCCCATTTAGTATAAAAGGGGTCCCATTTAGTATAAAAGGGGTCCCATTTAGTATAAAAGGGGTCACACTTAGTATAAAAGGGGTCCCATTTATTATAAAAGGGTTCCCCTCCCATTTAGTCTTAAAAGGTTCCCATTTAGTCCGGAAAAAGTCCCATTTAGTCCGGAAAGGGTCCCATTTAGTCAAAAAGGGGTCCGATTTTGTCAAAAATGGGTCCCACTCATTCAAATTGACATAAGGGGTCCCATTTAGTCTGAAAAGGGTCCCATTTTGTCAAAAAGGGGTCCAATTTTGTCAAAAATGGGTCCTATTCAGTCAAAAGGTCCCATTCGGTCAGAAAGGGGACTTAGCCCGCAACCTTTACGTGGACTATGATCCTTTTTAACCAGAAATCAAGTTGTATTTGACCAGTATGACCTTTGATCAGTATATACATAAGTATAATCTGTGTCTTTGTCATTGATAAGACCTTACGTCTTATGATGGGCACTAGACCATCTAGATGGCACATGGCCATTTTCCCCTCCTAACACCAAAAATTTCCCACCTCCGACAGTTGGCAACCCTGCTTATAAATTTCGAACGAAAAACGACCTAATAAATATTCAAAAAACAACTCCAAAACCTATTGAAACGGCCAATTAGTGTTCAGGAAGTGGGCAAACATTTAAAAAGACCCATTTCGTTACGACGTGCGCCTGAATAACAACAAAGGCCAAAAACGATTTATGTGTCTTATCGATATTCTGTTTCATTTTTTTTTAATTTTTCAACGAGGACAAAAAATGGGAAATAACCGACATGAGGTCATACACCTGAGGATGTCCGTTTTTCATCGAAAATTCTCACGTAAAAGCACAACTTCGTAGTCACTGAAAAAACAGCAAATCTTCGACCCAAAAACCTATTTTTGAACTATTTATAAGGCCAAATTGACCATTTATATTATAATTAAAGATTTAATTTTGATCTAAATATTTGAAGTACAAAAGGATCATTAAAAAACGAGTGAATCGACCCAAATTTATCAAGGTAAATAAAAAAAAAATGTTTGGATCGGTAATTATGGTATTAAAACACTTAGGAGGCTGAGCTAGGAAGGCAGCGTTCCGCCCAGCAAAAGAACAGGTGTGTAAAAACACACTTTTTGAGAAAAATCCCGTTTTTTGGGTTCCACTTCTATGGAACTTCTAGTTATGACTAGACCATAACAGACCTTTTTTTATGATTAAGAAGTAAGTTGGCCTTTTGAAGAGCTTTCTAACAAAATGTCGATCAAGAAAATCGGTTTAGAATCGAGAAAGTTATGAAACTTACCACGCGAATTCGTGAACGTAGGGTCGAATTCGTCGTGGAGGAAATTTTTACCTCAAGAGTACATATTCGATTCTTAAAATCGAAAGGTTATCCTCTGAAACTTTCATTTAATGTCAGCAAAATTTATGAAACGTAAATACGAGACGTTTATTGGCAATAGATGCGCCCCAACCTGATTTTACTTTTAAGTGAAATCGAGGACTTAAAAAAGGAAAATATTCTCAAAAACGGATCTAATGGATAAATACACTAATTTCAAGGATAGGAATAACAATAGAATTAAAAAACGTTACATAATTGGTTTAATTGCGAGTTTTATCCGATGAGAGAAGTCCTTATTTGTTTTATTTAAAACAAGGACTTTCTTTGTATCCGAAGCAGACAATTCATGAAAAATATGCATTCTCACGGGAGACCTTAAAAATAAAATATTTAAAAAACAGACCCTGGGCCTACAGGGTTTAGCCTGCTAGAGTGAACCGTCGATTATCTGCCAGACTTTTGACCTGACAAAAAAGTATCCAAGTACACCCCCCTTGGATTTTAGCGAGAAATCGATTGGCATCGATAACTTTTGGACCCGACATACAGGGCGCTCCAGAACGACCCTAACTTCGTTATTTTAAATACGAACACCGTTGTCAATGTCAACTTAGAGCACTTTTTTTTATAGGACCAAACGTTCTGGAGTTATGAACACTTAACGTGGGCCAGCGATTCATAAAGTTTGGTCCTTATAAGTAAAAATTACTGAAAATCAAGCATAGAATCGAATTCCATGGTCAAAAAACTGAACTATTTTTTATTTTCCCGGGTTTCCCAGTAGGAGGCCTACGTGATTATATAAAATTTTGAAAAATTTGATTGAAAAAAATAAATAAAAAAGTGCAAAACGCGAATTCCTCTCCTAATGATAGCTTCTGAACCCGTTTCGAATTTCCCGTCGATTTGGTCTCGCGGTGTTGTTTTTTGATTTCGAAACGAACCTGTTTTCAATTGAGAGAAAGGCTTCGTATCCTTCAAATTGAAGACAGTAAAGGAGCTAAATGATATTAAAAAAATAAATTATGAAATTTTTAATAAAACAAACAAAGCGAAACGTTCCTTTTGTCTCGAGGAGGTCTTCTCTGCTCCCCGTAGAACGATCGACTTGAAATTTTAAGGAATTTTTCTTAATTTCAGTAATATGTAGAGGGAAGTCAAATCAGGGACGCTTAAAAATAATCGTTTGTTTATTTTTTTTTCTCTTTCTCCGGTCGAAAAATTTGATTTCACAATTTGAAAACGTTGCGAATTTGAAAAACAAGGTCGACCGAATTCGTTTTAATTTCATAACTTTCGATAAATAATTTTAAAATAAGAATCGGGGAGGAGCGAAAGACAGAATGAGAACAATTCGATTCAAAACATGGGCCACTTTTTCAATTCTCGATTTAAAACCAATTAAAATTGCGAGGGAAGATACTATCGCGTCTGAAGCGATTATAGGCCTCCGAGAACATATTTTTTTCTTTGGAAGGGCTCAATAGCAAAATTGGACACACTTATTCCAATATAATGCCATTTCCATGGTCAAAAAACATTAAAAAGGGCCCAAAATACAAAAAGAAAGGGCCTTCCATTAGGGGTTCAAACAAGAAAGGGTTCCAAATACGATCCCTTGGACCACTAAGTGACAATAGTGACGCAATCATTGCAACCTTGTTCTTACGAGTTTGATAGGCAAGAGCTTTCCTGAGACATATCGGTCAAAAATTCTATTCTTTTCTCGCCCTTTAACCCCAAGGACGCTGGAGCTTCTCGTTTTTCCCCGGTCCCGAGATGATTCCTTGAAAAACGTCGACGGGTTTGAAAGTAAGTGAGATTAGATTTTGATTGCCCGCTAATTTCTCGCCATCCCGGGATTAAAAATGATATTTTCTTCTTCTTTTTATAACTCCCCGGCTAATGGTTAAGCCAGAGCACTATTATTAGTCCGAGTCTTCCGTGCAGAAATTCCCAAGGACTCGTCCATTGTTTTAGAAGCAAAAAAAATCAATTTTTTCTCCTCATTCGTCGATACGCACGTTTCTGAGAGTCTACATAGTTCCCAACGACGTGATTTTCATTATTAAAATGACTTGGCATCATTAAAAAAGCGCCCAGGAATACGAAATAGACCGTTTTCTAATCAATTAAATAACCTATACGAAATAAATCGATTGACAAGGTAACCTGAATGTTTTAAATCGCTTTTAAATTATTAGGAAATCCCCAATTATGAATAATAATTACTTTTTAACTGTAAAATTCGCATTAGAAATCCGGCCTTTGAGAGAAAAAAAAAATTGGCAAATTATAGTCGCGAAAATTCGCCGAAGTCGGACGATTAAAGTGTTAATTTGGAAGTTTTTTAATTGAATGTTTTAATTTTTTCTATTATTTCCTGGATCGGAAGTAATCCAATATTGAAAGACGAAATTTGAACACCCTTGATTTTTTTTTTCCAAGGTTTGATTTCTCAATGAAAGAATACAACGACTTCCGAATCTTCTTCAAAAGGACGAATTTCGTACAGACGACCTTTTTTTGTCTGGCCCTGACAAAATTTGAGGATGTTTTAAGAGTATTGTAAATAAAATTTTGCTGTATACAACGCCTTCGTTTCTACTATGAAGACGCTCATTAAAGTTCTTGTACGAGCCAAACGATTAGAGTTCCCAGACAAGAAATTTCCGAAAAAATAACCCTTGGAGTAATATAATGTTCTCTAATTGATTTTTTGAAAAAAATCCTTATCGGAAAACGCACATAAATCCACATGCACGGCCATTGTTCTCGACAATAAAAGATGCCTATCGAAAATTCCCCTCAATTAGACCTCCCAAGGACTTGTTAGTTGGTTTTTTTTTCGTCCATTCAACAAAACGTTTACAAAACATTCCGAAAGCGACAAAAGCGTCCGGAAATAAAAGGAAAAAGTAAATTATAACTTGAATTGAATCGAAGGAAGTCCTTGTTTGGAAGATCGAATTGACCAGTGTCCACAGCCTCCTTGACATTTTGACCGAATGGACTTCATTAAGAGTTTCGATATTGAAAAAATCGATATTAATTAAAAACAAACAAAAAAACTCGCATACCGACCTTGAAAATTAACATTTTATCTTTCCCCATTCAAGAGCGAGAGAAAAATATCAGGGAGCACGGTGGAGTTTCGCTCACAAAATAATAATAATTGTGTGTATGTAGTTGATTTGAAGGTAACGAGTTGTTTATGGCCTAGAAATCAGTTTCCTTTTAGGGCTAAACAGAAAAGAACTTAATCTGGATCTTTGATACCTTTCTAGTAGTTCTATAGTACCCTCCAAAAAACGATTGGAAAGAGCTTAAGTTTTTGAGTAAATATTCATTGAGGGCAGCACTACAGCATTTGCTTGGCAGGGCCATTTTCTGAGTAACTTTTCCAAAAGGATATTTTCAAAAGCAAAGAAGGCATGAATTTTATTTTCTTCTGACAAATATATATAGCATGACATAATTTTTTTTCGCATTAAGCATGACAAACTGGCGAGATAAAACACGTAGAGGAGACAAAAAAAGTCGACATTTCCCAATTAGGTTAATTGTTACGATCTCTTTTTGTCATAAAATTTTTTTAATTTTTGGTAGGTAGGTAGGTACCTTATTTCGTGAACTAATAATAGGCCATAAATCCAAAAGGGATCCAAATTCTTAAAAAGGAGTTCAAAACACACAAATAAAAGTGAAAACCAGTCTAAATGGGGTCCAAAAAAGTCTTAAAAGTTGTCCTAATCAGTCTAATAATGGACCAAATCCGTCTAAAAAGGGTCGAAATCCGTCTAAAAAGGGTCGAAATCCGTCTAAAAAGGGTCAACGTCCGTCTAAAAAAGGGTCCAAATTCGTCTAAAGAGGGTCCAAATCCGTCTAAAAGGGGTCCAAATCCGTCTAATAAGGATCCAAATCCGTCTAAAAGGGGTCCAAATCAGTCTAAAGAGGGTCCAAACCATTGTAAAGTGGTCAAAACCCTCTAAAAGGAGTCCAAAACACATAAATAAAAGTAAAAACCAGTCTAAATGGGGTCCAAAAAAGTCTTAAAAGTTGTCCTAATCAGTCTAATAATGGACCAAATCCGTCTAAAAAGGGTCGAAATCCGTCTAAAAAGGGTCCAAATCCGTCTAAAAAGGGTCAACGTCCGTCTAAAAAAGGGTCCAAATTCGTCTAAAGAGGGTCCAAATCCGTCTAAAAGGGGTCCAAATCCGTCTAATAAGGATCCAAATCCGTCTAAAAGGGGTCCAAATCAGTCTAAAGAGGGTCCAAACCATTGTAGAGGGGTCCAAACCCTCTAAAAGGAGTCAAAACACATAAATAAAAGTGAAAAACAGTCTAAATGGGGTGCAAACAGTCTTAAAAGTTGTCCTGATCAGTTAAAAAGGCTCCAAATCCGTCTAAAAAGCGTCCAAATCCGTCTAAAAAGCGTCCAAATCCGTCTAAAAATGGTCAAAATCTGTCTAAAAGGGGTCCAAATCCGTCTAAAGAGGGTCCAAATCCGTCTAAAAGGGGTCCAAATCCGTCTAATAAGGATCCAAATCCGTCTAAAAGGGGTCCAAATCAGTCTAAAGAGGGTCCAAACCATTGTAAAGTGGTCAAAACCCTCTAAAAGGAGTCCAAAACACATAAATAAAAGTGAAAACCAGTCTAAATGGGGTCCAAAAAAGTCTTAAAGTTGTCCTAATCTCTAATAATGGACCAAAATCAGTCTAAAAAGGGGTCGAAATCCGTCTAAAAGGGTCCAAATCCGTCTAAAAAGGGTCAACGTCCGTCTAAAAAAGGGTCCAAATTCGTCTAAAGAGGGTCCAAATCCGTCTAAAAGGGGTCCAAATCCGTCTAATAAGGATCCAAATCCGTCTAATAGGGGTCCAAATCAGTCTAAAGAGGGTCCAAACCATTGTAAAGTGGTCAAAACCCTCTAAAAGGAGTCCAAAACACATAAATAAAAGTGAAAACCAGTCTAAATGGGGTCCAAAAAAGTCTTAAAAGTTGTCCTAATCAGTCTAATAATGGACCAAATCCGTCTAAAAAGGGTCGAAATCCGTCTAAAAAGGGTCAACGTCCGTCTAAAAAAGGGTCCAAATTCGTCTAAAGAGGGTCCAAATCCGTCTAATAAGGATCCAAATCCGTCTAAAAGGGGTCCAAATCAGTCTAAAGAGGGTCCAAACCATTGTAAAGTGGTCAAAACCCTCTAAAAGGAGTCCAAAACACATAAATAAAAGTAAAAACCAGTCTAAATGGGGTCCAAAAAAAGTCTAAAGAGTTGTCCAAATCAGTCTAATAATGGACCAAATCCGTCTAAAAGGGGTCCAAATCGGTCTAAAGAGGGTCCAAAACACATAAATAAAAGTGAAAACCAGTCTAAATGGGGTCCAAAAAAAGTCTAAAAAGTTGTCCAAACCAGAGTGGGGGAATTGAAATAATTCAGGTACTGATCAGTGGAGTTTATATTATATTTTTTCCCCAACTCACAAAGGTGTCAGTTTATAAATAAAATTGCATCATCGCGAAAATTAAAAACATTTAAAATCAATTCGTTACCACTTGAGTTTATTTGTTGAGAAATCGACCTTTTTAGACAAAAGAGGTTTTTTATTATGGTTGTTATTTTATTATTTTATAATGCAACCTTCTGTGTAAAATAGGTTTTATAGTCCGATAAGTTGATAATGCAGGCAATTTTTCTTTTTTTAACCAAATATGGCACGTTTCGATTCGAGTTTTTCGACATAAACAATGCCGATGATAAGAAAATTTCAAATGTTAAAAATAAGATTTAAAATTTGATTTTCAACTCAAAAATTCATACGGAATTGCTTCTAACCTGCTCTTGACCTGTCCCTTTCACCTGATGGAATAATTTTATTTAAATATTTTTTTTCAAATTAATTATACCTTAAGGAAATATAAACAAAGCGGGTTTATGTACAACGTCCTTGATTACTGAGTAATCGTCCTTCAATAATTTTTTCTTTATGAGCTAACACACCCTGCCGCAGAAATTCGAACATTTCGGGGTTGCTTACAAAATAAAGTGAAAGTAATTAATGATGTCCTATTGTAAAATGAGGAAGTTAACGATTGAGAATAAATCTTTTGTTTTTAATTATTGTAGATTTATCATTTTCGGGTGACACAAAAGGGTCATCCACGAGAAATATTCTGAGGAGGTTTTTCGTTGGAGTTATAACATAAAATGAGGAAGTTAAGAAAGGGGTGAAGTTAACTTTTTTGGCTGGGGGGGGGGATTCTAGGAGAAATATTCACTTTAGGGGTCATCACGAAAAATATTGTCGGAGGGGGGCTTTTGAAATCAGCTAAAAAGGGGGGTCATCATGGTATTGGAGTCATCACGAATGAATGGATTTTCGAAAAAGGTCTTCACAGTACATTTTGGGTTGGTATGCAAAAGTCATCAGTCATCACTCTTTATTATTCATTTTGTTCATGATTTTATTCATTTTAGATAACAACAAAAGGATCATCACGAGTTGACCGAATTCCGTGGATCCCAAAAGGGGTCATCACGGTGAATTTTTGGTTTTACAAAAGAGTCATCACTGTAATTTCTCGATTTAAGAAAAGGGTCATCACGGGTTCATCTTCTTTGGTATTAGTTTCGTTTTTGAAATTTTTATAAAAGATGTTCCCAAATAAGGGTCATCACGGATTTTAAAAGGGTCATTATAGCTTAAAAGCTGATAGCCTTTAAAAAAAATTAAAAGGGTCATTACGGTGAATTTTTGGGTAGGTGTGTAAAAGAGACATCATTTTAATATCTAGATTTTATTCATTTTACCTAGACAAAAACAAGATTCCTAAGGGGTCATCTCGGATTAAAAGGGTCATCACGGTAAATTTTGAGTTAACAAAAGAGTCATCACTGTAATTTCTCTATGTACAATATTTTATAAAAAATGGTAATCACAAAATAAATTAGGTATGTATTTTGACGGAATTCTGTAAATCCCAAAAACAAGGGTCATCACGGATTTTAAAGAAAGGGTCATCACGGTGAATTTTTAGTTTTACAAAAGAGTCATCATTGTAATATCTAGATTTTATTCATTTTACCTAGACAAAAACAAGATTCCTAAGGGGTCATCACGGATTAAAAGGGTCATCACGGTAAATTTTGAGTTAACAAAAGAGTCATCACTGTAATTTCTCTATGTATTTTATAAAAAATGGTCATCACAAAATAAATTAGGTATGTATTTTGACGGAATTCTGTAAATCCCAAAAACAAGGGTCATCACGGATTTTAAAGAAAGGGTCATCAGTCATCACGGTGAATTTTTAGTTTTACAAAAGAGTCATCATTGTAATTTCTAGATTTTATTCATTTTACCTAGACAAAAACAAAAAGATCATCACCAAATTATTAATGATTTTGAAGGGATCCCGTAGATTCCTAAGGGTCATCACGGTAAATTTTGAGTTCACAAAAGAGTCATCACTGTAAAGTGTAACTTCTGTATATCATAAAAAAGGGTCATCACGAAATTAATTTAACGATCGCAAAAAGGGTCATCACGCTGTTGGACAAGATCATCACGGGTTCACCTAATTTTATTGACGATTATTATTAATTATTACTTTAAAAAGGGTCATCACGATATTTTAGGTTTTCTATTCTATTCATTTAGGTAAAAAACATCACGAAATTAATTATTTTGACGAAATTCCGTATATCCCAAAAAGGGTCATCGCGGATTTTAAAAAGGGTCATCACGTTGAATTTTCGAAAAGGTATGTTCAAAAGTCATCACATTAATTTCTTCATTTTGAGTCATCATTTTACAAAAGAGTCATCATTGTAATTTCTAGATTTTATACATTTTACCTAGACAAAAACAAGATTCCTAAGGGGTCATCGCGGATTTTAAAAGGGGTCATCACGGTAAATTTTGAGTTTACAAAAGAGCCATCACTGTAATTTCTGTATGTATTTTATAAAAAGGGTCATCACAAAATTAAATTGACGATCGCAAAAGGGTCATCACGCAGTTGGAAAAGATCATCATCGGTTCACCTACTTTTATTGACGATTTTTAGTTGTTTTTTTTAAAGTCATCATTATATTTTAGGATTTCTATTAATTTTAGGTAAAAAAACAAAAGGATCATCACGAAATTAATTACTTTTGTGACCCCCTAGGTATTAAAAGGGTCATCACGATCTCTGGTTATATAAAAAGGTCATCATGAGATTTTATGGGACATATTTGAAGATTTCTCTTCGGCAAAAATGCAACGGGTTGCTCACGATTTCGGCCTCAAGGGTCAATGTCGGGGAGTGTCTTGTCTAGAAGGCGTCTAGACGGAATTTTTAGGTGTTTCATGGTACTTTGGTACTTAAAATTGTTACTTTAGAGTCCTTACTTGAATAAAATGCTCCAGAAGCAGCCGAAGCTGCTGCCGTTCGCGACTAAACGTGAATACGAGACGGTCATTTTGAAAATCCACACCGCACCCGCGTTTTAAATTGTTTATGGTTAATTTTTGAATTTATAATTTAAATTGTTTGGGAAAAGGGGGCTCTGTGCCGTCCCGGCGTCGACTTTTGACTGTTTCGTCGAGTCTTTTCAATCGAGGTGGCCGTCGAAGGCCGGAGACTCCCCACCCCCGGCAAGTTCATCACCCCCCCTCCACCCCCAATTTTTATGTTTCTTTTTTGTCTTTTTCTTATGTTACTATGTTGGAGGGGCTGCAAATTCGGCCGCCAAATATTGAATTTGAGAGGTCTTACCGGAAGAGTGGAATTAAACGTTTTTACGGCGAAAAAATTCATAATGGCGTCCTTCATTTGGCGGCAATGACAGTGTGGCCAACTTTGTCTCAATCCACGGCCTTCTTGTCCTGTGGCCATAGTCAAAATAGTTTGCTGCCTTCTTAGGTCTCCATCCACAGCCTTCTTGACTGCCACATAGTTTTGCCAATCCACAGCCTTCTTAATATTTTATTGTGGCCAGTGGCAGTGTTGCCAATATCTCTAATCTGAATCAACAGCCTTCTTAACCTGTACAGGCCATAAAGGACAGTGTATCCAATATTTTCATCAATCCACAGCCTTCTTAATACTTCTTAGGGTTGGCCCATCGATGTATATAAGTTACCTGGATCGCTCGTCAGGCTCTCGCCTTGGGTTTAAAATGATGCCAGTTGGTACCACTGCTTTCGAACAAGACCACGCCCCCAGTCCGACAACTTTCGGAAGTAGCGCTCCTGTCTTAAACTAAACTACACGGTTTCCACGGCAACGTCCGTGTTTCCCGCTTTGTTTAAACTGAGAGTTTGTTTAAATTGTGAACTGGAGAAGTGTGCTGCACAAATTACACTAGATAAAGATGGTTGGAAATTTATTTTTTTGTGTGAACAACTTCTACTGGTTGCTCACACTGTCAAAAGTTGGAAAATTAAAAAATTTATAAGGGCTCCCATCGTGATTAAAGTTTTTGCACCCATGAACAAAACATAGTTGTTTCTTCAACAAATTACATTTTCTATTAATGATTTATTTTCATAAATCACCTGATTCTTCACAATATTAACATAAAAATGGATGATGAACCAGGATTTTGAGTAGAGTTGGCACAGTTTTCAACGCGGCAACGAACCATCTTTAAAAAAACCACGATTTATTAATAGTACCTTACTAAAAAGTAAAAACCGCTGTTTAAAACATCACACGTTTACTCAGCATTTGTTTTCGAGTGGCGGGCGGGGCGCTGTTTAGTTTGGAAGACGCAAGACAGCGCCACTTTTGGTGGTAGAAGAGTGCGAGTGGGGCCAACATAACATAGGATTCACTTTAAAAACCTCGACGAGCGATCCAGGTAACTTATATACATCGATGGGTTGGCCATTGACAGTGTTGCCAATATCTTTGGCCTCAATCCACAGCCTTCTTGACCTATGACTGTAGAGGCCACAAAGAACACATATGAAGCTGGTATTATTTACAAGAGTGAGAAAGGATATAAAAACAAGATTATAACAAAGTTTTATTATACAGAAAAAGGTTAACATCAATTTTTAGCTCTAAATGGAGAAACAAAGCTTTTTTTGACGCCAGGGTGTCTGTTGACGAGTGGTACGGGCGAAATCGGAGGGACAGGCGACAACTCGCTCAGAATCTGAATCCGTTTATGACAAGGGGTCGCTCTAAATTCACATTTGTCCGAATCTTTCATAAGGTTGAACAGCTTGACTTTTTCGTCTGAAGCCAAATCCTGCAGGGCCTATAATAATTAAGAATTTGATTTGAAAACTTGAATTTTTTTAGCGACCTTTTTGTCATATTGATTGTAAGACTGGGCTTCTTCTCTTAAATATTCTTGTTTTGGGTTTTGAGAGAAATATGAAGTTTCGGTCGCATAGACGCAAGGTATCGACCCAGACCGAGAGCTATTTCTCCATTGCAAATTGCGACCCGAAACTAGCGATCCTTCTTCTAAAATTTCTTCACAGCCGAATTTCTAGAAGATAAATAAATCATTTTCTTAATAAAAATGATAACTTACATCAAGAGAAGTCCAAAATGCAATCATTAAATAATTTGAGGAAAGATCGGACAAAAAGACTTTGGTTACGCCAAATGGCTGTTCCGATTTCCAAACATAAACGACGACCGCCAAAACGTCCAATTCATCAAAAACAGGCTCGAAGTCGACGCCAGACAACTCCTCGAGTTTCGTCACCTTTCGCTTGTATTTCAAGCAAACCCTTAAACTATTGTTGGGAGCGATCTTCGTATTTTTAGTCGACGACAACTGAATAATTTTATCCCTAAAATAAACCGATAACTCCCATCGTTTTAATAACTTTTTAAAAAACCTTATCCCGCATGATGTCAGATTGTAAAAATCTAAAACTTGTCCTTCTTTTAATTCGTCGATTTCGTTCAAATTCCACATCGTCAGCAAAAACGAACAGCCCGTAAAATAGTCTACTAGTCTGATCTAAAATAAATAAAACACTTCATGAAATTCGGAAGCGATGGTTTTTCAGTGACTGCTTCCTAACTTAGGTCAGAAAATACTTCCTGGAGATGACATCAATTTTGGACACATTGAAAACTTTCAAGCAGTCCAATACCTTCAAAATGAGCTCTCATTCAACTTGCAGAAGATAGCACCAACGAATTTGCATCATTTCACCAAATGGTGAAAACTATGCAATCGATTCTGACACAACAAATTTGAATTTTACCAACTCTACAAAGGGCAGAAAGTAATGCTTTTGTGCCCTAGATATAGCAGCACACCACCCCAGGCCAGGAAGTAGTTTCCCGAGAACAAATTTTCCGATGTTTGCTTTACCCTTTTTAACTTCGTGACTTTTCTTTTAGGCACAGTGGAGCTCATTTCTTTTCCGACTCGAATTTCGGCCTCCTGACATATCCGTTGCTTCATCTCCATGTGGTACTTTTGCGCCAAATTAATCTGTTCTTCTGTCAAAAGAGACTAAAAAAGAAAATCAATTTTTTTTTTCTTTTTCAGAATTACCGAGTCGTTGGTTCCTTTTAAAATGACATAAAGTGTTTCCGGATCATCAATTTCTTTCACGCTGTTTAAATTGATGGCTTTAAAATCGACTTGAGGCTCCATATCGCTCTCTACGTTTTTAACTATTTTCTCATATAAATCTTGAGCGTTTTCACCTCGAAGTCTATCGTTTTTCGTATCCTCTAAAAACTGCATCTGGTCATTCCTAAAAACTGAAACAATTTTAAATTATTCATCTTTAACTAGTCGCATCTTCACCTGTTTTTCCTTCGTTGTCTTTCGACATGTGAAGAGTCGGGTAAATGCGAGCGACGACTGCAGTGGTAAGCGAGATATGACCTCCCTGTGGTAAACCGACCCCAAAGCGACCCCCAATGGCGAAGGCTTACAAAAACCCATCTTCGCATACCATTTAACCCTCCTCGTCGAATTAGTATGGATTTTCAATCGCCCGGAAACCATTTCTGCTCCATTTACGACCAATTTTGTACCAACTCGAACTTTACCGTTTCTAACAAGTTTGACCATTTCCGAATCAATCGAAGCATCAATTGCATACCAACCATCGGTTATTTCAAAATTTGGAAAATCGTTTTCAATTTTAACCTTTAAAAATTGATTTAAAAAACAGTTTAAAAAACTATAATATACATACGTTTTCCAAAGAAGAAACGCAACAAATAAAAGGTTTTCCTGATGGTTCATCCCCATCTAAAATTTTCCGAAAACAACATTTTTCATTACACTGTATTTCTCTGTAGTATCTATATTTTAGCTGTTCTAAAACGTTTTTTGGGGTCAAACACCTAAAAAAAATTTAGTCGACAAAGTGAATTTATTAGGATTTACTTTTGGGCGAAAACCCTTGGGAATTTCGTTTCATAAGCGCTCAATTTCCAGACGATCCATCTGTAATGGTTTTCGACCCATTTTTGAGGTATTCGGGTCGGATTGACCCCTCGGCAGGTTAAAAATGCATTTTTTATCTCTTCAAGACCTATTAGATTGTAGTCGGGAACTAATAAAATGTCGTCAATTTTTATTTCGTATTCTGATCTAAAAAAGTCAGTCATTTCGAGAGAAAATTTTTTTAAAAAGTTACTTTTTTAAAATAAACTTAAAATTGGATGCATTTTTGGAGGTTACGTTGATGACGTTGTCGTCCACTCCGTAACAAGCGAGCTGAAAAAAGAAGTCATGTTAGGGTGTGATCCAGACAAGTACTTACATCTTCTGGTGTAAAAAATGGGATGGTTTCTCCCAAAATCGTCAAAGGATGTGTCTTTTTGTTGATTTTTAAAAGGTCGTTTTTGTCCTTGTTTTCAATCATTTCTTTTTGTTTCTGTTTCGCTGAGTTTATCATCAATTCGTCTTCGGCGGAGCGTTTAATCTTTTTGGATGCGGCGGTGAAATCTGCATCGGACTTCCTTTTTGCTTTCCTGTCAAGGATTTCGATCAATTCTTCCATTTCATCCCATTGGCTGTCCAATTCGGAAAAAAGCTGCCTTGGGATCTTCTCCTTAGTTGAAGCGATTTCCGATGGTTGGACATCCATTGTGCCAGTTGAATTCAGCGAGAAAGATTCATTTGGGACCAAGTTTTCGGCATGCAGAAGGTTCTTTGCTTGTTCTAAACTTCGATTGGAGACCAGAACACGTTTTCCTGCAGCTGTAGACAATCCGGGAAGTGCAGACTCTGCAGAATTTCGGTGCACGATTGATGGCTTAGTGATCTCTTCATGCAGAAGCTGTTTGGCTTTTGCCAAACTATGATTTGGGATCAACAAAGGTTTTCCTGAAGCTGTGGACAATCCGGGCAAAGCGTTTTCTTTTGTCGCTGATGTAGAGTTTTCTGCATTTTGAGCATGCAGAAGCTTCTTCGCTTCGTCCAAACTTTGATTGGAGATCATAATAGGTTTTCCTGCAGCTGTAGACAATCCAGGAAGTCCAGACTCTGCAGACTTTGGGATTTTGGGTGTTTCGTTTACCTTGTACAGAAGATGTTTGGCTTTCGCTGAAGCTGGCACGTTTTCCATTGTCACTAAGGATGGAATAGTTTCTTCTTTGGTGAGGTTTACTGCAGAAGCAGATTCAGCATTTTGAGCAAGCAGAAGCCTCTTGGCTTTATCTAAACTTTGATTGGAGACCAGAACAGCTTTTCCTGCTGCGGTACACAATCCGGGAAGTAGCAGACTCTGCAGAATTAGGGTGTGCGATTGATGGCTGATGACCTCTCCGATGCAGACGCTGTTTCGCTTGGCAAACTCTGATTTGAAATGATAAAGTTTTCTGAAGCATGTAGAGCAAGCCAGGCAATAGTTCCTTTCACCGTAGAAAGACTATTTTTCAAAGGCGAGGTCTTCTGACAGAACTAGCGGGACGTTTGCATTTTGAGCTGCAGACAGCTATCTTCGCTTTGTCCAAACTGTGATTGGAGTCACCAGAACAGGTTTATGCCTGCCGCCATGTGGTACCATCCGGAAGTGCAGATTCTGCAGAATTCGGCGTGTGCGATTGGTAGCTTAGTGACCTCGCATGCAGACCTGTTTGGCTATTGCCAAACCATTGATTTGAATTGCTTAAAGGCTTTCTGACTCTGTAGATACAATCCAGGCACACTGAGACGCTTGTTTTCAATGGCGAGGTTCTCCGACAAGATATAACTAGGATCGTTTTGAGCAAGCAGAAGCGTCTCGTGCGCTTTGTCCAAACTCTGGTGGAGATGAGACAGGTTTTCCTGACAGCTCGTAGACAATCCAGAAGTGCCGACGCTGCAGAATGCGACTGCGCGATTGATGCTGATTGACCGTTATCATTCAGTAAGATGCTGGCTTTTGCCAACTTTGATCTGAATAGATCAATGTGTTTTCCTGAAGCTGTAGACAAGCCAGGCAACACAGAGGATGTTTTTCTTTTTTCATCTCAAGTGTCTTCTGCGGTAACCAGCGAAGTTGGCATTTTGAGCAAGCAGAAGCTTCTTTGCTGTCTAAACTTGATTGGAGACCAGAACAGAGTTTTCCAGTAGCAGTGGTCAAACCAGGACAGCACGCCGTGCGCCGCAGAACGACACTTTTGGTGGCTAGATTTGTGTTTTTCTGGAGAGATACCAGCAGAAACATCATTCATGAAGCTTCTTAGCTCTTTCTAAACTTCGATCTGATATCATATTGGTCTCCCCCAGCAGTAGTCAACCAGAACTGTTTCCGTCAGAACTTTGTGTCTCATCAGCATTCCTCCACGTCTCGCCATTTCGTTCAGCAACCAAAGGTGTTTCGACAGATTCTTGCATTAAGTTTGTGTCTGCCGCTAGAGAAGAGGCTCCACCTACACGAAAAGCTTCACTTCAACGTCGCTCTCGGCTTGTTTCGGAATGTCATCTGTCATCGGCCAGTTGGATAGGAAGCAAAGGTCGAAACACTTATCGTTGCATCATATCATTAGCGATCATTATCACATCTTGATTCTGTCCATTAAGATCATGATCGAGCCTGAAATGCTGCGAGCGAGGCGCTTTCCAATTTTACGACAACTTTTAAGCTATTGTTGAGGTCGACGACTGGTGCATCAGCTCACCTCGATTGATTGCTTTCTGCTACTGATCGATCCATAATACAGGATCTTCGTCGACTTCACCGGATCATTTCGTAGTCAGAAACACTTCTTCGGCCCTACCAGCGGAACTCCTTCAACATTTAAGTTGTCACGCCTCGTTTCCTTAGCAGAGTACAAAAGACTCTTCGATTCTAAACTTCAACTTCGGTGTCGATGATGTATCATCTTCATATATCTTCAACAACAAAAAATCATCTCATAAAAGCTAAAAATCAGTAATACTTACAGCGAAACGTTTTATATTCATATCATATACATATAAATGTCCAGTATGTGATAAAAGAACGTAAAATGTAACTGAAAGTTATTTCTTATCAAAACATGATATCGATGCGCCAAAAACAAAACAGGGTCGCCACTTACGAGTCACGACTGAAACCACTGCCTTTTAATATCATACGTTTCAAAACAATTTTTCTGTAAAAACAAAACATGTGAAATTCTTTAAAAGCCAAATTTTATAGGGACTCAAAAATGTCAGCTCAGAATTCCAACAGAGAAAAAGAAACGTTTCGAATTAGAATCCGCTTTTGCTCGTAATGATACAGTGCTCCCAACCTATAAAGTAGGTGTCGCTACTGGGAGAGCTATGAGCATCCGTCAATGCATTAGAGAGCCATAAATGCAACATCTGTGGCTAAGTTGCAACACTGATTTTATAACCTCACTACAAACAAGGTTATGTTTTCATTGTTAGCACTGGCAATCTTTCGATTGACACACACACACAATGGGCAATGAAATGACACACAAATACGATTCACGTAGCTTTTTTTGTTATACGGGCTACTGAAAATGTTGGAAATTGTCTTTTTCGGTACTTATGTGTTTTTGTGCACCTCCTTTGGGACGGGTTCACGGCCTCTATTGTATTAAGGGTGGCCTCATTTCGTGAGTTGTGTTTAATTTTTGTATTTTAATGTGTTTTTTAGTGTTTTTACAAGGCGCAGGACCGCCTTCTGTATCATCCAGATGACAGGAGTTTGCGAGCGTGAGCCAGTTTGGGACCCTCGTCGTCAATTTGCCGTTCCAGAATCTTTTTATACAGAGTTGGACGGGACTATGATCCACATGTATTTTATAAAGCATCCGTTTCCGAAAGGACAGGTTGTCCGACGTCGTTCTTCTTCCACGGCAATGCCGGCAACAATGGGCCACAGGTTCGTATGCAAAGCGGAAATTTGGGTTTCCTGGAAGATTCAAACGTGGATATCTCAAGAGTGGTTAATCTTGTAAACTACCATCTGAAGCAACTCTTGCAGCACGTTATAGTTTCCAGCTATCAGACTGCATGTTCTTCAAACAGACTGCAGGTTCTTCATAGCAAACCTGCAGCAGTTATAGTTCCAGCTACATAGTCTAACTTCCACAGTTCTACACTAATGGCCTTGCAGCAGTTTTTTTGAACATGCAGTTCGTCTGAAGCCAGAATCTCTCCACTGGTAGACTTGCAAATCTCTCTCTGATAGAGCTGTAAATATGAGACTGCAACGGAGGTTCTTTGAAGCAGACCTTGCAGACTCTATGCTTCAAGTTCTTGAAGCAAAAGCTTAGGACTCGCTTGTTCGTTCCATGCTATTACTCTGCAGTCGTCTGTCATGGGATATTTTTGTTGAATTGTTTTGTGTACAGCATTTGAGCTAACATCCGTCGATGATTCATTAGCGACTTTGTCATTTCAGGCTGCAGATGCCGACGGACTTTTTAAACGTCTCCAGTGTAACGTTTTAAGTGGTCGAATATCGAGATACAGAGCATGCGAACGGGTCAGCCTGTACAGAGAAGGCTTATACATGGACGCCGTGCGGCACTCGACTATTGGCCACCGAGCGACATAAACCAATACAAACATAATCATTTTCGGCCGATCTTTCGCGTTTGTCCAGCTCTAAGGCTATGTTGAAAATTCTAATACCGATTGTAGGTGGCGCCGTCGCTATCGATTTAGCCTCCAGGCGCTGAATACGGATGTCGTATTCTGGCTGCTACTCATCGAAAACACGTTGTACAAGCATACTGCCAATGCATGGTCGCCTTATTAAATCGAACATGGCTCAAATTTGTCACCTCTTTGCGCCTATAAAAATAAGTAAAAGATTTAATTAAAATATTAATTTTATTGTCTTTTAGTATCTGTCAACGAAAAAGATGCCAAAGGTAATGTCCCAACTTGTTTATTCGGGTCTTAAGATAATCTTGTACGCCGGAGATGATGTCGACTCTGTTACGTTCGTTTATGCATTCGTGCCTTACGTCCCATCGTCAACTCTGCAATTCCGGAGGGGCATCTTAATGACACATGGACGTCCTCCCAGTATTATAAAGAAATATAGAATTTTTGAACACCATACAAACATATCAAACGAAATCTGTCCTAGCTCGACAGTCATCGACATATAAATTTTTTAAATTAAAATGTGTGTTTTTTGTACAAATTAATTTAGACGCTCCATTCGCTGCCATATATCTGGACAGGACTAGTCAAAGTTCATGGAGTCAATTATTTTTTTTCCGTCTTAGTTTGTAAGTAATATAACTAATAAGAAATAAATTCGTTAATTTTATGTGCGTTCAATTGTCCCTCCTACCAAGAAGGTAATTCTAAGTATGTGCTGGTGGTATCACTGTTTTGTAGCTAACTGTGCTAATGCGTCCTACTGTTCTGAGGTGTGGCTAAACTATAGGCCTCCTATTAGGTCTGGAGGTATGGCTGAATTGTGGTCAAGACCTCCTATGGTCAGAAGGTGGGGCTAACTGTGCTAAGGACCGCCTCATGGTCTGGTAGTGCGTGCTAAACTATGCTAAAGGCACACTATGGTCATGTGTGCGCCACCAGCTATTTTGATTTGTGCACACCTTATTTTGATCTTTTGGTGCATCTGTAGTCTTACACGACTGAAATTTACATCGTACAACCGCTTTAATAATAATAAACCGTAGCGTATCTGTGTTTTCTTTCGGGTATCTCCCACTCCCAACTCTCAAACAAAAAGGCAGAGCGTCGGCCCTCCGGGCCAGATGAACGTAAAATTTTCGATATTAGAGTTCGATCAGAAGTGTCAAGGAGACTTTGCGGTTCCCGGTCACGAAACAAAAAAGAGAAAAAGGTGTGATTTCTGTCGGTTATGCCATGGGCCCAGCATCATCACCCTACAAAACACGAGTCTCTCCCTCTCTTTTCTACCTCTCGTTTCCTTCAGTCCTCCTCACACTCTCAACTATCGTCTCCCTTCGACGTGTTGTCAATATTAATAAAGTTCGTTCCGTCCAAAATTTACATCAAAATGTCATCTTAGAATGGACATCTAATTTCACGTAGTAAAGTCAAAAATGAGTAAAACTTGTCGATTCTCTACAGCAAAACAACCGACTTCAAATGTCGTCACTTCGCACCAAATGAGCTATATAAAATTTAGATTCCCCTTGCTAAATCATTTATTGATCCGAATATCAACTTTACAGCATAAATCATTCAATTTTTGTTTTTTGTTTTCTCTGTGCGAGATCCTCTAAAAAAATTAGTGAAGGTCTCGAAATTCAGAATATTTTTACGAGTGATCTTTTAACCGGTGGGCGAACGTGTTGTTAGAGGAGTTTTCTCAGAAGGGCTTTCTAACGGTCGTTATTATGATTGAGTCGGTCAAAAATGAGGAAGTATGATCCTTAAAGTTGGAATATTGCGTTTCGAAGTTAAATAGCCTTCCTGTCTTTTGAAATCATCGAGCGCATAAAATTACGTTTTCCCTGGTTAATTATATTGTCATATCGCTAGTCAGTATTGATACAGAAGGCATTGAAAGTAAAAGAAATGGGGGAAAAGTAATTTCTTATGAATGGTCCTTAGAAAGGGGGGGGGGGGTGATAATTAACGGGGGGGGGGGGGGGGGGGGGGGGGGGCGGGGGGGGGGGGGGGGGTGGGGAGGTTGGGGGGGGGGGGGGGGGGGGGGGGGTGGGGGTGGGGGGGGGGGGGGGGGGGGGGGGGGGGGGGGGGGGGGGGGGGTGGGGGGGGGGGGGGGGGGTGGGGGGGGGGTGGGGGGGGGGGGGAGGGTGGGGGGGGGGGGGGGGGTGGTGGGGGGGGGGGGGGGGGGGGGGGGGTGGGGGGGGGGGGGGGGGGTGGGGGGGGGGGGGGGGGGGGGGGGGGGGGGGGGCGGGGTGGGGGGGGGGGGGGGGGGGGGGGGGGGTGGGGGGGGGGGGGGGTGGGGGGGTGGGTGGGGGGCGGGGGGGGGGGGGGGGGGGGGGGGGGGGGGGGGGGGGGGGGGGGGGGGGGGGGGGGTGGGGGGGGGGCGGGGGGGGGGGGGTGGGGGGGGGGGGGGGGGGGGGGGGGGGGGGGGGGGGGTGGGGGGGGGGGGGGGGGGGGGGGGGGGGGGGGGGGGGGGGGGGGGGGGGTGGGGGGGGGGGGGGGGTGGTGGGGGGGGGGGCGGGGGGTGGGGGGGGGTGGGGGGGGGGGGGGGGGGGGGGGCGGGGGGGGGGGGGGGGGGGGGGGGGTGGGGGGGGGGGGGGGGGGGGTGGGGTGGGGGGGGGGGGGGGGTGGGGGGTGGGGGGGGGGGGGGGGGTGGGGTGGGGGGGGGGTGTGTGGGGGGGGGGTGGTGTGGTGGGGGGGGGGGGGGGGGGGGGGGGTGGGGGGGGGGGGGGGGGGGGGGGGGGGGGGGGGGGGGGTGGGGGGGGGGGGGGGGGGGGGGGGGGGGGGGGGGGGGGGGGGTGGGGGGGGGGGGGGGGTGGGGGGGGGGGGGTGGGGTGGGGGGTGGGGGGGTGGGGGGGGGGGGGGGGGGGGGCGGGGGTGGGGGGGGTGAGTGTGTGTGAGGCGTGCGCGTGTGGGGTGTGAGTGCGTGAGGAAAAGTAATTTACTTTATGAATGGTCCGTAGAAAGCGCGTGCATAATGAGGGTTCTCCCATACTATTTTAAATGGCAATTAAGCGTCTAAAAATATCATTCATAAATGAAAGGTCCTCCGTTCCACCTTTTTATTTCAGGAGTCCTCTTGCCTCACTCTAGGTTTGGAAAGATTTTTGTACGTGATCTTGACAAATAGATGGAGATGGAGTTCAGAATTACTGGACACCATCTCCCGTCTTCGCCATAAACAAACGAAAAAGAAAAGAAACCTAAACGAAACGAACAAACTTGGGTGCACTGTTGGCTTTGTCACAAATTTATAAAAATGGAGGCGTTTGTGTTTAAGTGTTTTGACCTTTAATAGATTGGAGGAAACTGAAGGATTTTGATGGCGTTCAGGATAGTGGAGTGATGAGTGTTTTGTGTTGTGTGAGAGAGATGAAAAGCGATAAGATGAGGTCATGAACCAACACCGGAAGCGATGAGGTAACAATACCCTTCGAGACATAAGGGAGAGCTCAGGTGTCCGCTGAAGGAGAACAGCGAAGAGCCTTTGAGACTCTCTACGACAACATCAATGACACGCAAGAGTCTCCCCGTCTCGTCTATCGGACCTTTCCAGGCACGTGCCGCAATGCCTCACGTCACGACCTCCCGCAGAACATCGCAGCGCCCAAATCGAAGGAATGGCACGCACCGACGAGGTCGTCCTCAGGCATAGTCGGATGATCGTTCGTTCCAAGCACAAGGAAAAGGTAAGAGCAAGTAGCAACCAGTATTTTCAGAATGGCTGCTGAGTGTCGTGGAAAGCCTTCAAGATGCGAATCAATTGGCCTCCTTATTGCTCCGAAGACATGGCGGATAGGATTGGTCAGAGCTTGGTTCCAGGAAAGAGTTAAGAAACAATCGATGACAGTGATAGGCGCAGAAAAGAATGGTCAGAAGACTGCCTTGGATCAAGCGAAAAGCAGACGCAATCACTAGCATGATAGCTATAACTAGATAGAGGATGACAACAGCCTAGATTTTCTGCCCTTTTTGGGCCAACTTGATTCGGCCCTTTCGGGGCCACATCTTCCGAAAGTCTCGATAGATAGGGCATCAAAGGAGATATGCTACACTAGGACCGACAGCCATCTTGATGTGCTGAGAAAGCAGCACAGGCAATCAGCTTTTGCATTCGTGTCCAGGTTGCCATGCGTTTGTTCAAAAGGTTTGTGTCTCTCACTCGACCGCAAATAGGCTGCCCTAGAACAGCAATCTGACTTTCTCGAACGCAATGCGGAAAGACGCCGAGAAGAAAGATATGTGTAAATGACTCTGTAGAGTTATTGTTCTCGGTTTCTTTAATCCTTTGTCCTCTGCTCAGGATCCGCTTGGTGCTCTTCTATCTTATCTCGGAAATATTTTGAGCAGGGTGGAGGGTCCAGTGTGTCCGCTCGACGTGACCCCTCCTGACCGTCGTGAACCGACAAATAGTCTGGCGACGAAGCGTTAAACAAAGGTCGCCGTCTTCTTCGAAATAGGTCATGTTGTGTGCTTTGAACGCTTCTCAAGAGAAGTTTCACTCAACCGCCTCACTCACTCGAGAAGGTCGAACCCCAGAGTAGACGTAAAAAACGCGAAAACTAAAACGTATCCCTGATTCTAGTTTTTGGCATCAATCCAGTTAGGAATCCTGGAATAACGAGGAATTTTCTAACCGCTCAATTTTAGTGATTAAACTCGAGAAAAACAGGGAGAATTTCCAACTAACGAGCGAGGACAATGAAGTTGATGCGTTCGACGTCCCTCAATTCTCAATGTAGCGCTCCGCGTGCACTTTAATTAAACACGAGGATGAAAGGTCCCTGCGTTCGACATTCAAGTTTTTGACCCAAAGATTGCACTTTCAGCCCTAAAAACACGGAGATATATTCGAATTCATCACCTGTTTTCTATGAAAAAGTTCAAATGCGGTTGCGTATACCGCAGGGTACTTGCGTGCTTGATGTAATGAAAGAGAAGACGTTCGATCACGCTTAAAAAAACGATCGTAGCAACAACAATATTTTTTGCTGAGGATTTTGCGTTTTAAAATGGGCCCTATTGGTGAAATGTAAATGGACAAGCTACCGAAGTTGTTGACGTTGCCCGTTATAGGAGTTCGAGTGATCAAATATGGTAAATGGGGCCTGTGCGGTAGATGATTCATACTCCAATGGATCGATAGGCGTCCAGTCATTATTATCAACATTCTGATTGGATCCATGTGGTAGGCACGTTCACGGATTTAATGGGCCAATCTGGCGTAGTGATCAAAACAACGGAAACTATCTATGGCGCTGAAAAATACAGGGATGTCTCGAATGTGTGCACGGAACCTAGTTGGCTCCGACAAGGGGCCCCGACCTGTGTGGCCAAGAAAGGGCTGACCGTAGTTGACAACGAAAAGCGCCGCCGCGATCTAGTGCCCTCCGAAAAGGGCCTCTTATGATGAATTTTATAGTGAATTGAGTTGAAAGGTTAACATATACACGCAGCGTTTTCTATATTTTCAGTTCCAAGAAAATAACACTCCCGCATGTTGTAAATACCCGTGTCGGCATAAACTCGCGACGAGCCTCTCATTCTCCAGATTCTGATGGAATCGCACGATTGGTCGAGACTTGTGCAGGCTGCTTTTACTCTGGGCACCCAATCTTCACATCAAAGGACATACCCAACTGGAGGCGGACTTCTCGGTAAAAAACTTTTTTTTTTTTTTTTTTTTTCCAAAACATTGTCCATTATGATTCGTTTTTTAGGTTTGGTTTTCCGCTTTGTGGAGTCCTCCTTATTGCTGCTGTCGAAAAAGAATACCCTGGAATGCCCGTTAAATACCCACGTGTAGCTTTAGGGTAAGAATTTTAATATTTATGGTTTGTACAATTCTGTTTTAGGTGGTTAGTGTTATATGTTCCTTGCTGGCAGCATTGCGAGTTAACGGCTGCAGGATTTGGTGCGGAGCATCTCTATAGTGTACAGCAGGGTCTGGCGAGCCAAGCCAATGTACTTAACGCTAGCTGCGTGTGTCAGCACGCGAACTCACGTGCTCTCCTACATTGATTTAAACTGCTTGAAGTCTCTAACATTCTATCGGTCCTCTTAATTGCCTCAGTAGCCATCGAATTTGATCGCAGGGTCCTCTCGTCGTGGTACGCCTCTTCATTGGACATCCCGTAGCCCGTATGCGTACAGTCAAGTTCGGACCAACGAGCATGCCCCTATCATCGTCACGAACAGCATATAAATCAACTTACGAGTGTGCCAGCTATAACCAGTCGATGATCTGCCAGACTTTTGACCTGACAAAAAAAGTATGAATGTATAACTCCCTTGGATTTTAGCAAGATATCGATGGATCAATAACTTTGCACACATGTGCTCCGAGCGACCCTAACTGGTAGTTTTAATGGCTTCCCTATGTTTGACGATCTGAATGTATTCATTCTACGCTTAATTTCAGTAAATTTTTACTATACATTCTTTTATAGGGGACCAAACGTTTGGAGTCTCATTGAAGGTCCAATGTTTATGAGCACATTTACTCCAGCAGTTTCGTCTTATCAAACATGTGTTTAAGTAAAAGTTACAGGATACTCGAGCTTATAATCCAATTCCACTTTCTGTCAAAACATAGGGTGTTGTATTGAAATAACGAAGTAGGTGCCGTTCTGGAGCACCCTGTACGTCGGGTTCAGAAGTTATCAATGTCATCGATTCCCAGCTAAAATCCAGGGGGGTTTACTTGGATCAGTGAGGCCACACAAGTCTGCAGCTATTGCTAGTCCCACTCTAGCTGACGCACTCCTGAATGCTAAAAGAAAAGGCCCTTCCACTCACCAATAAGTTTCGTGTTTGAAGCAGCATTTGTCTATCTATCAATTGTATATCATTCCTGACTGATTTGATATATGGAATTTAAAGGTCCCCTGAAAATACGCCATGTGCTTATCTCAGACCAAATATTTTATTTATTTTATTTATTCACTCATATAAGTCCTTTTTTGGACTTTTTTTTCTTAGATACTGTTCGCCACTGGTGGTGTCCTTATGACGTCGGAAAAGGTTGAGGAAAAAATTGCAGAAATCGAAA